>CM055265.1:25708579-25837487 GCA_029237695.1 Conchocele bisecta | reverse complement strand
TTTAATGAAAAGCTGTGAGTTACAAAATTTATCCAGCCCCAATGGTGTTACATGTATGTTCAACAGCAAAATATGTGGGGTGGGTGAGGGCTCCCTTGTATATTTAACAATGAAAGTACAAACTTTCCTTCACTGGGAAACCAATTTGTTCGAATTATTTTGCTACTGGCGTTTTCATGTTTGACAAGAAAATGGAGTCATGTGTATGAATGTAATAACGAGATGGTGCCTAAAAAGAAGTATTATTATAAACACAAAATCATTTAAATTTGTTAACAAATATATTTCTACAGCTTTTAAACGAGTACTAATGTACATACTATTAAGATTATATAGTATTATTCCTTCTTTATGTGTTTATTATAAAGTTATTTTCAAAAATAAATGTTCCACTATAATAAGTCCATTAGTAAACAAGAGTTATCTCCCCTAAATCAGAACAAGACTACTGTCACGTACTCACATTTTGGTCTAGAAAGTTCGTTTTTAGTGCAAATTTTTATAACTTCGAACTCCTTGTTTGGTGTGTAGCACCAGAGGAAGACAAAATCAAACAATTTTATAGGAATGACACAGTATATAAGACAGTAATTTGAAAATACAGAATATGGCCTTGCCCAATGTGTCACTCGCCAAATCGGACCAGTGACAAGAAAATCCTCTCGCCAACATGAAAATTGAACCACCATGGCGAACGGGGCTAGTGAATTTTTAAGCCATGTTACACATTACAAAATTCCTAAATGTCCCAAGTCTTAGGAGTTTCATCTTGTGTTATGGAAATTTAGAGAATGTTAGTAATATTGGTGGTTCTTGAATGTGTACCCTTATGATTCTCACTGAAATTACCATTTGAGATATCAATGTAGACTTTCACTGAAATGTCAGGGAATTATTAACCTCCAAGACACAGACAGACACATGATGATTATGCACACACATATGTGTCGGAACAATGCTCTCGCAGTCTTTGTGGCTGCAGAGAGATTGAGGCGAAAAATAAGCGCCTGAATTACAGACATACAACAACAACAACAACGAGAAGTTAAGCTGTCACATGGTTTATTAAATTATTTATGATTTAAACATGAATTACTTCAATATGTAAGTCAACAATCAAACCACAGTAAACTATTTCACAAGCAATGAACTAGTCTCGTAGAAAGGATTACGACTAGTCTATCATCTATGTATCATTTAAATCTAATAAGAACATTTTAAGTTCCAAATTATGAAAGAACTAACCAGTAACCGACTGGATCCAGTAAACAACGTATGCGATATTGGACTCGCATTCTATCACTTTCCAGTATTAAAGACACAATACAATTACAAATCAAAAGACAGGCATAATAATACAAACTGGATAAAAGACTGACACACATACTGTGACTGACAGACACTTGACGATTGATTAATTTATGCACACAACCAAACTACAGTAAGAGATTTCATAAACAAATGAACTACTGTCTGTTCCACGTATTGCTGCCCCTATCTATCTATCTCTATATCTATGTATTTTCAGGGTCATATATATTAAGGAAACCAATAGAAATCTGCTGTGAAAAGCTTTTTTTGCAATCTGTTTTGGTCACAAATCATCTACATCTGCATTATCTGGGCATTTACAAATGACGAAATGTAGCATATTTATGTTCAATCAATCTGTCCCACACTATTAGAACTGTTCAACTTCATTAACATTCAAACCTATATATGAGTAAATAGCATCTTTCTCACTTTGAGTGAATGTTAGTATGTGTGGTCGACCAAAATAAATTATTTCCTCGGAAACTTGCAGTCTTATTTTTGGTCCATCGCCTCTAGTATAGGTCAGCTTATGGTAGATGTGCGATCCCTGTTTAGTGTGCATATTTTCATTCTTGGAGAATTTCTGCAGTAGTGAACTGGCATTTGCAATCTGCTTTCATTTCATCTTTAAATTTCCCGAGATCTCCATTTAAGTCTTCATAGAAAAAGCATGAAAATGTCCAGAGAGGTCCGGCCATGGTTCCGAACACAAGAAGGTAAATTTATGTAAAAGTTGATGAATGTTATATGTGCACTTGTTTTCTAAATACAACGATGGCATTCTCAGACAGAAATGCTGCAGTAACAACGTAGAATTTTTCAGATCGTCATTTGTAACAACTGATTTTAGAAGCAGGTAAATGCCATTAACTAAAAGCATATATATATTGCATGATTCAAATACACATTTGGCAAACTATCTTTCATGACTGGAAACAGTCTATTTGCAGAGTGTTTGCAATGTATTTGCAGAGTGTTTGCTATCTATTTGCGAATTAAGTGATTGTTATCTATTTGCAATATATTTGCAGAGCATTTGCAAAATAATTGCAGTGTAATTGTTTTTATTGCACAGGGTTTGCAATCTATTTGCGGCAAACATTCTGCAAAGGGTTGTTGAAGTTCTTGCGCATACCCTTTGCAATCTGTTTGCAGTCTGTTTGCACACGTCGTTCCAAATCTACAGACTGCAGAATATATTCTGCAAATATTTGTAGAACATACTTTGCAAACACTTTTGCAAACAATTTGCAAAGGGATATAATATATTCCCCCTCCATTCGTAGGGGTAGTGAGTTTGAATCTTAGTTTTTCATACATACATGTATATACATATTTTGATTTTTTTTTATGTTTTGTTTTATTACATATTTCTTTTTTATGTGTGTTGCTCTTACAAATTACATTAATTAAGCATGAGATAGATTACATGTAGAACGTTAGTCTCACTTTGATGAAACTAATAACTAAATGCACACTCATTTCATACATGTGTACATGAAGAATCTGGAGTATGTTCTCGCCGATCGTATCACATTGAGGTCATATAACAATAGTGATAATCCGTGCCATTTCACGTATTCCCTTATCCAGCAGGCAATCATAAAAATATTAGAATGATATCGACAAAAGTAATGCGTTTTGTGAGGTTCGAACTCTCGACCAGATAAAATTAACAAAAGTTCTGCTAACATATAGATATTCTCCCGCTTCGATACCACTGAGCCACGTGGGTGGTAGGTGGGAGCATGCGATGGGTAATTTAACGATCGGGGTTCATCCTTACCGGAATCCCGACTGGAGACCTGGTTTGGCCCTCACATACGTCTTTGGTATTTTGTATGTGACAGTTGAATCTGGTTATACCCCTTATAAGAGTAATCCTACCGGTATTACTTTTAAATAGGGGAAGGGGCCAAGTGACTTTGGTGCGGTATGAACCTGGCACCAGGTCAGGTTATTCTAATTTCAGGGCTGAATATGTTGTATCTCGATGTAAATATTCCGTTCTGATTTTGGGATTTTCCCCCCAATGCAGCAGGTTAAAACGGGATCGAACCTGTTTGCCCGGCCTTACATGACCTTAGCTGTTGATAGGCCGTTAAACACCAATAAACAAACAAACAAACAAAGAAACAAACCACTGAGCCACACTACATGTCTATTTTGTGCACCAAGATACATTATTATATTGACATGCATGCACGTGCACTTTATAATGTAGTTATTATACACGAATAAACCAACGAGCCAACCATCCCCTCTCAACACCCCCCCCCCCCAACCACCCCTAGCCAAATCTTAAGTTGAATTAAGGATTGTTTTACACCTTCAAAGAAAAGGGTGTATAATAGTGCTGCAAATGTCCGTCCGTCTATATATGGCCAGAATAATTATATGTGCCACAACTATGTATGCTGCAAATATAACGTACTGCTACAACTGTGCCGTAAGGTTGCCGCAAAACTGTGTGCCGCAAGTTGCGCAACTGTGTGCCAGAACGCTCATTTGCATATGAAATACGACCTTGAGGCAACCTTGCGGCAACCTTGCCACAAGTGTGCCGCAACTGTGTGCCGCAAGGTTGCCGCAAGTGTGTGCCAGAACGCTCATTTGCATACAAAATACGACCTTGCTGCAAGCTTCCCGCAACTAGTTGCTGCAGCCTTGCCGCAACCTTGCCGCAACCTTGACGCAATTGACCTGATATTTCTGTAAGGATACTCATTTTTACACAAAAAATATACAAATGCATATACATAACACACAATGATAAAAAAGGAAAATAGAAAATAAACTGAAAACAACAAAATTTAATTATAGGGGTTAAATTTGGCTAAATGTTCTTTGTTGCTGCCAAACTGTGTTTTGGTTGAGGAAAATTTTATTAAATTTTCGACCACATGCTCTTTATCAAAACAGTTAGAAACTGTATTGGCATTCCTACGTGACTGCCAATACACTTTCTAACTATTTTGATAAAGACCATGTGGTCGAATATTTAACAAAAAGAGTGACTTAAAAATAATGTGCATTAAATGTGCTTTGCTTTGGAGGTTATTGGAAATTACTAAAAAATAAACAGTAGACGACAAAATCTATTTCAGAATTTTAAGGGTTAATCTGGTCTTATATAACAAAAACATAGCAATTGTTGGTGTTTGTTGAAACTGATTTCCTTTATTTAGATATGGAAGAAACGTGTAAGGCGATATCCTACGTGGGCATGGCTGTGGCACATGCATCAATGGCCGCTGACACCCGCATCCTCTACAACGTAGAACACGACACGTCGTGTGTGCTGGCGTGTGGCCTGGACGATCGATGTGTGAGGGCCACATACACACAAGACAATATCTGCTACCTGTACCCCAGACCAGCGATGATGGATGACCTTGAAGACGCGCCTACAGCCGTGACATACTTCAAGTCATGTGCGGAACCCGGTCAGTGTTATAAGCCCTGTCACCCCTAAATAACTGAGAGAGACTAGTTCATGCTGTCATCTGGAAATGATTCTAAAGTGCTGCCATATCGTGCTTTTGTTTAGAAAAATTGGAAATTAAGAAATAAACAGCAGAAATGAATGAAGGGTTAAATGAAGGGCCGATTAAATAAATACATATCATAATATTTATGGACTAGTTCTTTAATCATGTGTGGAACAATATTTTAAAAATCTGAAATAACTGACATTGTATATGTTGATGAGACCGCTTGTTTCGAGCAGGCTCATCTGGATCGACAGTGTTTACAAATATTGGCTTTCTGGTCTGTAGTGTTGAAAGGCATAAGAATACCATGCCAGTTTAGTTTGATATCAAGTTTATCAGGCAAGTCTAGGAAATGTGTAGAAGTACGAGGCTTGTCAAGGAATTCCTACCGTTCAGAGCGGAGCCCGATAAACTTGATCTCAAAAGACACGAGTCTGATGTTCCATGTGTCGGATAATGTTTTATCTAGCGGAAGAGCAAGTGTGTGGCTGTGACTGGAGAAATGTGCTTATGGGTTTTGCGACCAATGTAGATTCAGATATCCATCCAGTGATGTGGATCTACACTGGTCACTAAGTCCATAAGCTCCATTTCTCCAGTTTTTCGTTGAAACGAACCGTGCAATCCCAACATATAATATCTTCAATATTACGCGAAGGATTGCTTCGATACTTGAACACGTGAATCACATGAACATATGTCACACACTCGCGTCACCATTAACATGACACTGATCTTTGTCACCTTCAAAATGATGCTGAAAAACTTAGCCATTTTGTTAAAGTCAAAAAGTTAGTAAGAGTTTCTCCAACATGTAATATCTTCAAGATTACGCGATGGATTGCTTCGATATTTGGACACTTGAATCACCTGAAAATATTTCACACACTTGCTCCACCATTAATACGACCTTCATCTTTTTCACCTTCGAAATTTCACTGAACACTTCGCCATTCTGTAGCCTTGAAAAGTTTGTAAGAGTTTCTCCAACATGTAATATCTTCAATATTACGCGAATGATTGCTTCGATACTTGAACACTTGAATCACATGAACATATGTCACACACTCGCGTCACCATTAACATGACACTGATCTGTGTCACCTTCAAAATGATGCTGAAAAACTTAGCCATTTTGTTAAAGGCACATGCCCACGCAGCAGGTTACACTGTACTACTACTTTTCATTTTCTGTCATGCCTTATATGAGCCATTTGTCTACCCACTGACGAGTTATTTTCAATTACGGCGCGTGTTAATTGGTGTTAAATCGCATTTTATTTGCCGCGACCAGAAAGGGTATTTTCCGACCTCGTGCTATTTTTACCAATATGCGTCACGTGACACGGTCAATCATATCACATCTTTGACATGCGCAGTGAAGTATCTGAAGTTGAGAAGAAAATCTCTGTTCGAGTCCAAATCTAAATCTCCACGTAACTCTTTCCATCTGGTCGCCAATATTAACCACTCTCTCTCTGTACTGCCTGTCCCTCAGACATTTCGCCTTTCTTTTGGCCGACACCGTTTCATACAATTTCGGTCCTGGACGTTTCGACATGTTGATATTCTTGTTTACATATTGGGAAGCCTACTGGAGCGCGTAGTATACTGCGCATGCGCACCGCAAGCCGTGATGTGAAAGTCGTCGTCCCCGCACATTATCAAAATAGACTGTTACCGCCGCGCGTCGCTAACAGTAAATTGATAATTAATAAATTATTATATTTGTATAGCGGCACTCGTAATTTTTAGAACTGGTGGAATAGTGACATAATTATTTAATTCCTATAAAGAACATTTTGTGCCTACTGCGTGGGCATGTACCTTTAAGTCAAAAAGTTAGGAAGAGTTTCTCCAACATGTAATATCTTCAAGATTACGCGATGGATTGCTTCGATATTTGGACACTTGAATCACCTGAACATTTGTCACACAATTGCACCACTATCAGGCCCGTAGCCAGACCTGTTTGAAGGGGGGGGTCGTTTCGAAGGCTCAATGGGTCTGAAGTATCTACCTGTTTGAAGGGGGGGTCGTTTCGAAGGCTCAAGGGGTCTGAAGTATCTATGGGGGTCTAAAAAAAAAAAAGTGGACCTCAAGGCTAAAAAAGTGAACCTCGAGGTGGGCGGGGGGGTCGTCCGACCGCTCCGACCCCCCCTGGCTACGGGCCTGACTATTAACATGACCCTTGTCACCTTCGAAATTTCGCTGAAACATTTGGCCATTTTGTTTTGTGGTTTTACCTCGTTTCTTGTTATTTTTTATGGTCCAGTATGCCAGGGGCATACCAATGTTTTACAAACATAATCTCTAGTTAACGGTGTGTTTAGCTGACCGATGTTTTAACCTTCACTATATGGGAGACGAAAATTGTCGTCTGCTGTTTTTCATTTTTGCCCTAATTCTTAACAAAAAAACAACAACTGTTTTGACAGCACATGAGAATCGTCTCCAGTGCAGACAATTCTCATGCGCTGCCAAAACAGGTTTTTATCGGGAAATATTGAAAATAAAACATTTCCAGCAGACGACAAAAACAAAATTTAATTCAGTGTAGTAAGGGTTAAGCAACTGGGCCCAGGTTTACACTGCCCTGTAAGTTTGTAACTTGTATCCACAGTCGAATTCTATGAAGGCAAGATGATCATCAAGACAGAGAGACATTACGGTGGGGAAGGATACTATGGTGAAGTTTCCGTCTCGTCACGTGACCAGTGTTGGGCGGCGTGTCTGCGGGACGAGCTGTGCGCGAGCTGCAGTGTCAGTCAGCTAGTGGATCGGCTTCGCTGTCTTCTCTACCTTCGCAACATGGATGTCCCTACCCCCAATCTCAACAGCCGTCTCTGGTCCAAGGACATACCCGAAGGTTTGTCAAACTGTAGATAATAAATATTTCTTACATTTCAGCCAGTAGTTTACAGAAATTCCCTCGTGATTGGGTCCTACCGCTAAACAAACTTGGTTCGCTACACTCACTCGTTTATTTCACTTGTGCATTATTTCACGATAATCAGTTCACCTGGTTAAATAAACGGTATTTATTTCCTGTGAACTCCCCTACCCCCATCTCAACCGCTAATTCTGGTCCAAGGACATACCCCATGGTTTGTCGAACTGTAGATAAATATTTATTTCCTGCGCAGCATGGACTCCCCTACCCCCAATCTCCACCGCTATCTTTGGTACAAGGACATACCCCACGGTTTGTCGACCTGTAGATACATATTTATTTCCTGCGCAGCATGGACTCCCCTACCCCCAATCTCCACCACTATCTTTGGTACAAGGACATACCCCATGGTTTGTCGACCTGTAGATAAATATTTATTTCCTGCGCAGCATGGACTCCCCTACCCCAAATCTCCACCTCGATCTTTGGTTCAAGGACATACCCCATGGTTTGTCGACCTGTAGATAAATATTTATTTCCTGCGCAGCATGGACTCCCCTACCCCCAATCTCCACCGCTATCTTTGGTTCAAGGACATACCCCATGGTTTGTCGGTTTTATTTTTAGCTCACCTGAGCGAAGCTCATGTTCTTTTATTAGAGATTTCAAAATTATGGAATCGCTTGGCCTATGGTAGCCAAACTTAAAAGTTATGGTCCATGGATTTCGACGAAACTTGCTAGGAATGATCGATGTACAATGCTCTTTCAAAGTTGTTAAAATGGTGACCCCGGGGTAAAAAATGGGCGTGGCCCGTGGGGTCAAATGGGGGTAAAATTTTATTTTTCACCGAATATGGTCATGTTATATATCAAATCGAAGGTATCAACGAGGCGATCACTCTGGTGCATTTATTGTCGAAATTGGATGGTTATGTCATCCAAGATGGCCGCCAAAAGCGGTCGTTCTTTTATATCAGAGATTTCAAAATTCTTCTTCACATGAACCGCTTGGCCCATGGTAGCCAAACTTAAAAGTTATGGTCCATGGGTGAAGCCTTTTCAGATTTGTTAAAATGGAGGTCACTCTTTCCCGCTAAAGTAAGATGGCCGCTGTCTAAAAATAGCATAAATTCTTATAAAATCTTCTTCTCATGAACCGCCAGCCGGATTTCGACGAAACTTGGTAGGAATGATCGATGTACAATGCTCTTTCAAAGTTGTTAAAATGGTGACCCCGGGGTCAAAAATGGGCTTGGCCTGTGGGGTAAAATTTTATCTCTGACCGAATATGGTCATGTCTATATCAAATCGAAGGTATCAAAGGGGCGATCTCTCTGGTACATTTTCTGTCGAAATTGGATGGTCATGTCATCCAAGATGGCCGCCGAAAGGTCAAAAGGTTGTTCTTTTATTAGAGATTTCAAAATTCTTCTTCACACGAACCGCTTGGCCCATGGTGGCCAAACTTCACAGTTATGGTCCATGGGTGAAGCCTTTTCAGGTTTGTTAAAATGGAGGTCATTGCTAATCCATGATAAAAAATAGCGCAAATCTTAAAAAAAAATTCTCATAAACCGCCAGCCGGATTTCGACAAAACTTGGTAGGAATGATCGATGTAGAATCTCTTTCAAAGGTGTTAAAATGGTGACCCTGAGGTCAAAAATGGGCATGGCCCATGGGGTCAAATTTTATTTTTGACCGAATATGCTCATGTCATATATAGAATTGAAGGTATCGATGAGGTGATTGCTCTGGTACAATATTTGTTGGAATCGGATGATTATGTCATCCATGATGGCCGCCAAAAGATCCATTTATTCAAGATTTTGAACGTCTTTTTCTCGGGGATCCACATGGCCGATGCTGGCCGATGCTGGCCGATGCTGGCCGATGCTGGCCGATGCTGGCCAAACTTAAGTTAAGATCCTTGGGTGAAGCATTTCCAGATTTGGTAAAATGAGAGTCATCGCTTAATCCAAGATGACCGCCATCTAAAAATAGCACAATTTTTTTAAAACACATAATTATGAACTCAATGTCACATTCTCCTCTGGTGTTCATGGAGTCAGGTGAGCGAATTAGGGCCATCATGGCCCTCTTGTTTAAGTTTGAGGTACTGTGTATACTGTATAATTTTTTACTGTCCCAAAATATATTTTTTTGGCTGTCACAATTAATATTGCATTAAATTTTGGCTCTTTTAGAATAAGCTAAATTTTCGGACAGCAAACATTTTTTTTATGAATTTGAAATAATTATTGTCCTCCATCTGATCATAACACTGTTCGAACTGTGGCTATCACGACCTGAATTCACTGGCCGCAAACACTAGCCTTCGGCGTCTATTTATTAAATTAGTATTTTTCATTTGATTTGAATTCCGCATGAGCGCTGAATTTTGTGTCAACACCATTTACAGAAAATATTGGTGATTTTCTAAACGAATATCAGCAAAATCCGGCAATATATTTTGTGTCAATTTTCAACACCATTTACGGAAAATATTACTGATTTTTTAAAACCATATCGTCAAAACTAAATACGGTGATAGAATTTTACAGAAAATATTACTGATTTTGTAAAAACAATATCGGCGAAGGTGTACTGAAAAACTTAAAATATGTCTCACGCTTTTAACATTCCGGCCTCCGAAAATCGATTTTTTAGCTCGACTATTCGAAGAATAGTTAGAGCTTATGTAGTCACCCCGGCGTCGGCGTCACCGTCACCGTCACACCTTGGTTAAGGTTTTTAGTGAAGCTTGTATATGGAATACTCCTGGCCCGACACCCACCATACTTGGACAACTTCATCTCCTAGTGATGTACAACAATAACCCCCGGATCTATATTTGACCTTGACCTACATTTCCTCTTGAATTACTTACTTAATTCCCCTTGGTTAAGGTTTTTAGTCAACCTTGATTAAGGTTTTTAGCTCACCTGAGCAAAGCTCATGTGAGCTATTGTTATGGCAAAGTGTCCGTCGTCCGTCGTCCGTCGTCCGTCCGTCCGTGAACATTTTCAATCATCTTCTTCTCCCGAACTGCTGAGCCGATATTGGTTAAACTTCATAGGGATGATATATGGGTGATGCCATTTCAGATTTGTTAAAATGGAGGTCATCGACAATCCAAGATGGCCGCCATGGAAAAGTGGGTCAAATTCTTAAAAAATCTTCTTCTCACGAACCGCCAGGCCGATTTCGACGATACTTGGTATGAATGATCGATAGTTAGCGCTGTTTCAGATTTGTTCATATGGTGGCCCGTGGGTCAAAAATGGGCGTCGCCCGAGGGGTCAAATAGGGGTCAAATTTTATTTTTAACCGAATATAGTCATGTAATATATCAAATCGAAGGTATTGACGAGACAATCACTCTGGAACATTTTTTGTCTAAATCATATGATTACGTCATCCAAGATGGCCACCGATAGTTCAAATGGTCATCCTTTTACTAAAGATTTCAAACGTCTTTTTCTTGTAAACTGCTTGGCCGATATTGGCCAAACTTAACTGTAATGGTCTGTGGTTGAAGCCTGTTCATTTTTTTGTTAAAATGGAGGTCATCACCAAATCCAAGATGGCCGCCGTTGAAGTAGGTCAAATTCTTAAAAAATCTTCTTCTCAAGAACCGCCAGGCCGATTTTGACGATACTGGGTGTGAATGATCGATAGTTAGCGCTGTTTCAGATTTGTTCATATGGTGGCCCCTGGGTCAAAAATGGGCGTGGCCCGAGGGGTCAAATATGGGTCAAATTTTATTTTTGACCGAATATGGTCATATAATATATCAAATCGAAGGTATTGACTAGTCGATCACTCTGGAGCATTTTTTGTCTAAATCAGATGATTTTGTCATCTAAGATGGCCACCGAAAGGTAAAAAAGTTGTTCTTTTACTAAAGATTTCAAACGTATTCTTCTTGTGAACTGCTTGGCCGATATTGGCCAAACTTAACTGTAATGGTCTGTGGGTGAAGCCTGTCCATTTTTGTTAAAATGGAGGTCATCACCAAATCCAAGATGTCCGCCGTTGAAAAGTAGGTCAAATTGTCAAAAAATCTTCTTCTCAAACCTCCAGGCTGATTTCGACGAAACTTGGTGTGAATGATTGATATTTAACGCTGTTTCAGATTTGTTCATATGGTGGCACCTGGGTCAAAAATGGGCGTGGCCGAGGGGTCAACTAGGGGTCAAATTATATTTTTGACCGAATATGGTCATATAATATATCCAATCCAAGGTCTCGACGAATGAGCCGATCACTTCTGGAGCATGTTTTGCCAAAATCAGATGATTACGTCATCCAAGATGGCCACCGACACATGCACATTCGCAATATATGTTAGATCAGAAGGTACCAACAAATTCTGTGGAACATTTGAAGTTGTAAGTGAAGAGTCTTTGTGAAATCAAGATGACCACTATGGAGGCTTTTAGGTGAACAATACAGGCCCATTGGGGCCTCTTGTTAGTCAAGCTTGTACATGGAATACTATTGTGCATACAGACACCATACTTGGACAACCTTTCCTCATAGGGATGTAAATCAATAACCCCTGATCTATATTTGACCTTGACCTACATTTCCTCTTGAATTACTTAGTTAATTCCTCTTGGTTCAGGTTTTTAGTCAAGCTTGTAGATGGAATGCTCCTGGCCCTACACCAACCATACTTGGACAACTTCATCTCCTAGTGATGTACATCAACAACCCCTGACCGATATTTGACCTTGACCTACATTTAACCTTGAATTACTTAACCAAGGGGAATTAAGTAAGTTGAAAGTTGACAATAAATTCAGACCAGATCAGTACGTTAAATATCTATCGACGACAAATGACAATCAGATGGGAGAGTAATACCGTTTACACGCCTACTGTTACCTGTAACTATAAATTGTTATTTTTTTACGATTTTCTTAGTTTTTACCGAGAAATTGAAACCGTTTCCAATTATTGTTGGGGTACGTATTATCATGATTAGCACACCGTCTCACTAAGGGCTACTCAGGGAATAGGATCACGTGGTCTATTGTTTACACTGGATTAATGGCGGCCCCCATGAGGTCTCGGGGTGGGGGGGGGGGAGGGGGGGGGGGAGGGGGTTAAATCTTATTTTTCATCAATACTGTGGTTTCTTGCTTTTAATGATGACCATGTTCCGACCGTTAACACTTATTTAGCAGCATTACCTATGTAGTTAGTCTGGACATTCTGCAGAGACATTTGAATCGGACGGAATCGAACGTTGTTTAAACTTGGTCCGGTTCATATGCACAAGTCAAAATATGAACTGAAAATGGCGCTTTGTGTGACAGAAATCCGTACGCGGACGAATAAAAAAAATATTTTGTTATAAATATCACATATAGCGAAACAGCGATAGCATGTATTGTTTTAATAATATGCATACATATTGTAATTAATGTTTAATAGCGATATACTTATGAATAATATACTATAATAGTGTTTATACTCCAGCACTATGTTTTAAGGCTGTGTTATTTGACTCAAAATAAGCTGGATCAGTTAATACTTATATTTATACGCTTCATGAGAACATCAACCCATTCAAAATATACAAATAATACTCAAAGGGGTACCGATATGATACATTTAAACAATAAAAATATTGAAAATACACATTTCAATCTCTTACAACATACTTTATTGATCGAAAATAGTCACTGCATCGTGGCCTATTTGACCGCATTACCTATTGCGTGGGTACCTCACTAAACCCCCTGTTTATGTAGGTAACTGGGGGTGTAGTGGGGTACGCTCACTAATACAATGTTTGCGTAATGACTGAGAAACAAGACAACGTTTGAAACAACAGCAGACGACAATTTATGTGTCCAGCAAAATTATAAGGGTTAAGAAGGTACCCTTGCAATGAGCGTTTATAAAAACTGTTTCAGTTGACAACAAGTACTGCAATATGGCCGTACAGCCCCAGAGGTATGGTGGTAACCTGCCGTACTTGAAGCTGGAAGAGTTTGATAATGGCGAACAATGTGAGCTGAGGTGCTTGCGGGACGAAGCGTGCATGGCGGCCAGTTTTACCAAACTTCCCGACCTTACCCGCTGTAGTCTGTACAAACAGGACAGCTTCAGTGCAGTTCGGGAAGAAAACAGTGACCTCTATGTCAAGAACTGCCATGAAGGTAAATATGGACGTGATTAATTATAAACTTCAAATCTTGATTCCTTCAGTCTTGATTCCTTTCATTCACCTTTAACCCTTTCAACACTACAGAGTACAGACGTATATAGCAGTGTTCGCAAACAGTGTAGATCCAGATGAGCCAGCCCATAACGTGCTGTCTCATCAGGATCTGCACTTTTTGCAAGTAATTTTCAGATTTTTAGAAAAAAACACCCCTAAATAAATGCACTACTCTGAAAATCATTTTGTGACGATTGGATTCATCCTTCAATTAACATATCACAGCCCTTTCCAGTTATTTTGGGTTGAAAGGGTTAACAAGCATGAAGCAAATTTTCCAATGAAAAACAATATTATGCCCACCATGATAGTGGAAGGTGCATTTACTGATTTAGTGTTGCCAATGTCTGTCCATCCGTCCATCTGCGAATCATTCTGAAAAAAGTGACCTTGACCTTCAATTGTACTATTTACAATTGTGGGTGGCAGGTGGGAGCACGCGATGGGTAATTTTACGATCGGGGTTCATCCTTACCGGAATCCCGACTGGAGACCTGGTTTGGCCCTCACATACGTCTTTGGCATTTTGTATGTGACAGTTGAATCTGGTTATACCCCTTATGTGAGTATTACGATATTCGTAATCCTATTTTAGGGGAAGGGGCCAAGTGACTGGTGTGGTATGGACCTGGCACCCGGTCGGGTTATTCTAATTTCAGGGCTGAATATATTTGTTCTCGATGTAAATATTCCGTTCTGATTTTTTTAGGATTTTCCCCCCAATGCAGCAGGTTAAAATGGGATTGAACCCGTTTGCCCGGCCTTACATGACCTTAGCTGTTGATAGGCCATTAAACACTAATAAACAAACAAACAAACAAACTATTTACAATTGTAGTCATTTCCCTTGGTTACATTATTACACAACTATTAGATATACAGTCACCATACTTGCACACTATCATAGACCAGTGATGTGTACCGCAAACCATGGTGAACAAATGACCTTCAAGCCACCTTGACCTACAATTTTCATATTTCCTTTGATTAAACGTTTTGTTTGAGCTTATAGTTTCAATACTATTATGCGTATATATATTGAGATGCTATATATATCGAGGAATAACGTCACTCGTGAAATATGGACATTTTACACCACTCGATGAACATATACCGTATTTATTCTAATAAACGCCCATACTGTAATAAACGCCCATCCCCCATTTTTGTGCTAAAAAATGAATATTTTCTGCCCGATTTGACAAAAATTGGGACCTAATAAACGCCCATGGCCTCCTCTGGAAAGAAAAATGGACATACCTTTCGAACTGTAAATTTCCGTATTTCCATTTTTAACGCGCGCAAATGTGCCTTTCGCTATTTGCGTCCAAATATTCTGTAGGAACATGGAATTTCAAGGCCACTTCCCCTCACAAATGTCCCGATGGAGGAGGGAAGCACTCCCCCTAAATTACGCACCTTAAGAGCTCTGCCTAGCATTTTCATTTACGTGTAGATTTCCTTATTCCTCGTTGACACTGGTCACGGTTTAACGCACAATCGTTTTCTTAACTTTTTGACATTTTTTACTCGGCCAAAAAACCATTGCCTCTATTAGTCGCCCACCACCGACTTGTGACCTACCGATGATTCTAATAATACGGTATGTCATATTCGTTGCAAAAATATGAATTTTCTATTTATTAAATTTCCATGGAAATTAGCAGTTTTTATACGACCGTTTTTAAAAAACGGTACATATTATGTTTTAACCGCTGGGCGGGAGGGCGGTCGGCTGACAGAAAAAGTGCATACTTCGTGTACACAACTCCTCCAAAACCGTTCAGTCGGTCGATCTGAAACTATACACACGGTCTACTACACATATTGAAGATGTGCAACTTGGTGTTTTTATGGCGAAAAAATATGTTTTAACAAAAATATCACATTTTTAACGTAGCCATTTTTTCTACATTTTTCTATACAATTCTATATACGGTTCAGAGTTTGTGTACACAACTCCTCCGAAACCGTTCAGTCGATCGTTTTGAAACTTGAAACTATACACACGTCTTCTACACATATTGAAGATGTGCACCTTGGTGTTTTTATGGCGAAAAAATATGTTTTAACAAAAATATCATCTTTTTAACTTAGCCATTTTTTCTACATTTTTCTATACAATTCTATATAGGGTACAGAGTTTGTGTACGCAACTCCTCCGAAACTGTTCAGTCGATCGTTCTGAAACTATACACACGTCTTCTACACATATTGAAGATGTGCACCTTGGTGTTTTTATGCGGAAAAAATATTTGTTAACAAAAATATCGCCTTTTTAACTTAGCCATTTTTATGCCCAACCACGATAGTGGAGGGGGCATTTAGTGTTACCCTTGTCCGTCCGTCCCATCCGTCCGTCTGTCTCCCATCCGTCCGTCCCGTCCGTTCGTCCATCCGTCCGTCCGTCCGTCCATCACGAAACTTTAACGCTCGGGTAAATTTGGCCTCATTTATTATGAAAACGATATGTGGGGCATCCGTGTTCTATGAACACATTTTCTAGTTTCTATATTTTTCTATACAATTCTATATATGGTACAGAGTATGTGTACACAACTCCTCCGAAACTGTTCAGTCGATCGTTCTGAAACTATACACACGTCTTTTACACATATTGAAGATGTGCACCTTGATGTTTTTATGCTGAAAAAATATTTTGTAACAAAAATATCACCTTTTTAACTTAGTCATTTTTAGCGCGCCTTCCGAAGGATGGAGTGCTTATGGCATACCCTCGGCGTCGTAGGCGTCCGTCTGTCCGTCCGTCCATTTGTCTGTACGTCTGTCCGTTTGTCCGTCTGTCTTCAAAAATTAGAATGGCCTATATTTTCTGTTTCCTTGCTTGGATTTGCTTCCTATTTCACGCACACATTACTCCAAGGGTCCTCTACTGCGCTGTGGCAAATCCACATCCGTGCCGCCCCTTCTAAGCCCAGGGTCAAGGTCACATACTTTGTGCATCCCGAAACCTTAATGCTCGGGTAAATGGCCTATATTTTCTGTTTCCTTGTTTGGATTTGCTTCATATTTCACACATGCATTGCTCCAAGGGTCCTCTACCTCTGCTAAGCCCAAGGTCAAGGTCAAATACTTTGTAAGCTCGAAACCTTAACACGTCTGGTAAATGGCTCATAAATTTTGTTTCCCTTATCCAGCACGTTGTGTTTTCAAATGTGCCCTCGGTTCCTTTGCTGCCACCGGGCGCGCTTCATTGTCTTCTGACAACTCATGTTTCTATATTATTGTATCCAATTCCCTATCATTTCTACTTTCCACTCTACTTTTCTATCTCTGCCTGAATTAGTATACATGTTTAGCACAACGAGATGAAGAAATAATGCTATACACTTTCAAATTCTCATTAATGTTTCTTGCCTTGATGACAGCTTCACATTTCTGCATCTTCGCTGTCTGGGCGTATTTTGTGACTCGCGGCACTCTTGTTTAGACTGTATACGGTAATGAATGTGTATTTGCAGCCTATTTGCGCTGTTTTCCCGAACATAGATTTTATGAATATAGATAGCGGAAGTAGTCGTATTTTGAAATAAACAACTTCATAGATGAGAACATATGACTTTTATTTACATCATATAACTATGTACTTCATGGGTAGGCATATAATAAAAATGTATATTACATGCTACCCAGTGATTTACCGTGATTCTGGAGGCATTTATTTCCTTGAAGGAAATATTTCCTTCTAGACGTTCGCGGGACGTAATTGACGTCACATTTGACGTCATTTCCGGCGAAGAAACAACATTATAAGCTGGTCTGAGAGCAAATTTCACATTTTTCGAAGAGCATGTAATATACAATTTATTCCACTACTATTTTGAATACCGGATTTATTTCCCTTGACATCTGTAAATCTGACAAAGAAACTTGTGCAGAGCACGAGTTTCTTTATCAGATTTCCAAATGTCTCATGGCGAAAATAAATCCGGTATTTCAAAATGGTCGTTGAATAAACTCTATTTATCTGACATTGTTCTGGTGTTCCGTCTATTACCATCATTCCGATTTTCATGGTACTTCATGTGGCTGTGACTGGAAAAATGGGGCTGATGGGTTTTACAACCAGTGTATTTCCAGATCAACCTGTGCATCTGGATCTGCACTGTTCGTTTTTCCATCAATAAAACACCCGTCATGCTTCTAACAAGCATTGTCATACCGCAGATAAATTTGTCGCGTTTTGATTGGTCAATTTGATCCGTAATACGAGCTCATATTATCAAGATGATTTTTTACAACGTTATAAATATATTTATGCACTAAGTCCTAGAGAGACATAAAAAGATTAAAACATCTGCGGTATGACAATTACGTTATTGTGATGGTACACAGTCAATATGATGTCATATTGACCCTCAGAAGCGAAGCGCCGAGAGGGGATATACCTTCAGACAGGCAATATTATAAGTTATTGTGATTCTACACAGGCTATATGGTGTAATATTGTGATTCTACACAGGCTATATCTACACAGGCTATATGGTGTAATATTGCTCGTCTGCAGGTATGTTCACCCGAGGCGATTTGTCATACCGCAGATCCATTATTTGGCCGTATAAAGATATCTCTTCTTTTGATCTTTTTGTTTTTTTATTAAACGAAAACAAACTAAATATTGAGTAAGAAATCCATCGAAAACGACTTTATGACAGTTTTTTTATATCGTGTAATTTAATTTATATTCCACTGCTTTATCGATCTGCTCTCCCTTTGGCGCCTCTACAAGAATGCGACTGGTTCCCAAACATTCGCTGTCATTGCTACGCCGCATTTCGTGCGTGGAACCCATAGTTTGTGACCTAAATATAGCCGTGTCACGAAGATTGATTGAGATTTGAAAACACTAAACGGGACAGTTTGGCTAATTTTTAGCTCATAATTTGATGAGCGAAGAATATTTATGGAAAAATAAACAATAAAGACTGATTTTGAGTGTACAATTTGTTACTTTTATAGATCAATTCGGGGTTTTATTGTGTTTAGTGAGGAATACAATTCGCAATAGCTAGACGCTTGCAAAATGTGTCTTCATTGGACGCGAGGCGCCGGAGGGGAATCGCAATTCCTCTTATGTCCGACGGCCTATTATTATATGACCAGGCAAGCTAGCCAATCAAAAGCCGAGAAACTTATCTGCAGTATGACAAGACGCCCTATTGACTGTATAGAATCACAATAACAATACAGATCGTTATCAGGCGACAGGCGTGTGCTATTTGATCAGGACATATACGGGTCACAAGTCTCATAAGCCCCATTTCTCCAAACAGTTCCCTCATGCGTGTGTTTACGCATGGCTGGACATGGTCGAACGTTATTGTTACATTTCCGTCGGAAATATCGTGTAATTTAAGCTTATGTGCAGTACTTTCGGTACTGTGATAACACATATATATTCCGGGGTCGCACTACATTTCGCATGATGCAGGTGTAGCATTCTCCGCATCAATTTCAGAATTTCAGTGCGACCGTTGTGAACTGGTCCGGTTCACTCTGTATGTTTGAACACGGCTGTGAGTGGTGTCAAACAGCGGCAGACATGTAATAATGCTGTTTCAGTCTCCGCTGGCAGTTTCGCGGAGACGGCTGTTTTGTTCATTCTCAGTGGGGGCATTTTGTTTTACCACCAATTTTCTAGTTTCCTGTCTGTTTCAGCCCATGAGATGCAGTGCCATACAGTGAGAAATGATAATGTATCCCCAGCTGGTATGGGTTTCGCAAATGCTACTGTATCATCGACGGGTGAATGCCACCAGATGTGTATCAAGAACAAAGACTGTGTATTGGCCGGACTTCAGCTGACAGACTCTGGACTGAAATGTGAACTCTATGATCGGGCCTCGGAACTAGCCCCTGACCCAGACGCTTGTGTCTTCATCAAGAACTGTCCTAAAGGTGGGTATATATGCACAGTAATCTCACAAGAATACAGTGCAACCTCTCTATAACAGCCACATGTGGGAAGATTAAAGCAATGACTGTTTTAGAGAGGTATTTGTTATAGACGATTGCTAGACAATTATGTCAGACAAGCGACCAATTGGGAAGATAAATAATTACTGCTATAGAGGGGGATGTTGTAGAGAGATGGTTGTTATAGAGGATAAGCATACAGACAAGTGACCAATTGCGAAGATAAATAATTACTGTTATAGAGGGGGATGTTGTAGAGAGGTGGTTGTTATAGAGGATACACATACAGACAATTGACCAATTGGGAAGATAAATAATTACTGTTATAGAGCGGTTGTTGTAGAGATGTGGTTGTTACAGAGGGATAAACTACAGAACCAGTGACCAATTGGGAAGATAAATAATCACTGGTAGAGCGGTTGTTGTAGAGATGTGGTGTTATAGAGGATACACATACAGACCAGTGACCAATTGGGATGATAAATAATTACTGGTATAGAGCGGTTGTTGTAGAGATGTGGTGTTATAGAGGATAAACATACAGACAATCGACCAATTGGGAAGATAAACAATTACTGTTATAGAGGGAGTTGTTGTAGGGAGGTGGTTGTTATAGAGGATAGACATACAGACAATTGACCAATTGGGAAGATAAATAATTACTGTTATAGAGCGGTTGTTGTAGAGATGTGGTTGTTACAGAGGATAAACATACAGACCAGTGACCAATTGGGAAGATAAATAATTACTGTTATAGAGGGGGATGTTGTAGTGAGGTGGTTGTTATAGAGGATAAACATACAGACAATTGACCAATTGGGAAGATAAATATTTACTGTTATAGAGCGGTTGTTGTAGAGATGTGGTTGTTACAGAGGATAAACATACAGACCAGTGACCAATTGGGAAGATAAATAATCACTGGTATAGAGCGGTTGTTGTAGAGATGTGGTGTTATAGAGGATAAACATACAGACAAGCGACCAATTGGGAAGATGAACAATTACTGTTATAGAGGGAGTTGTTGTAGAGAGGTGGTTGTTATATAAGGATAAACATACAGACAAGTGACCAATTGGGAAGATAAACAATTACTGTTATAGAGGGAGTTGTTGTAGAGATGTGGTTGTTATAGAAGATAAACATACATACAAGTGACCAATTGGGAAGATAAATAATTACTGTTATAGAGTGGGTTGTTGTAGAGAGGTGGTTGTTATAGAGGATAAACATGCAGACAAGTGATAAATTGGGAAGATAAATACTTACTGTTATAGAGGGGTTGTTGTAGAGAGGTGGTTTTTTGGTTTTTATAGTAGGACATACATACAGTCGTGACCAATTGGGAAGATAAATAATTACTGGTATAGAGTGGGTTGTTGTAGAGAGGTGGTTGTTATAGAGGATAAACATACAGACAAGTGACCAATTGGGAAGATAAATAATTACTGTTATAGAGCGGTTGTTGTAGAGAGGTGGTTGTTATAGAGGATAAACATACAGACAGGTGACCAATTGGGAAGATAAATAATTACTGTTATAGAGTGGTTGTTGTAGAGATGTGGATGTTATAGAGGATAAGCATACAGACAAGCGACCAATTGGGAAGATAAACAATTACTGTTATATAGGGAGTTGTTGTAGAGAGGTGGTTGTTATAGAGGATAAAACATACAGACAAGTGACCAATTGGGAAGATAAATAATTACTGTTATAGAGCGGTTGTTGTAGAGAGGTGGTTGTTATATAGGATACACATACAGACAAGTGACCAATTGGGAAGATAAATAATTACTGGTATAGAGAGGGTTGTTGTAGAGATGTGGTTGTTATAGAGGATAAACATACAGACAAGCGACCAATTGGGAAGATAAACAATTACTGTTATAGAGGGAGTTGTTGTAGAGAGGTGGTTGTTATAGAGGATAAGCATACAGACAAGTGACCAATTGGGAAGATACATAATTACTGTTATAGAGCGGTTGTTGTAGAGATGTGGTTGTTACAGAGGATAAACATACAGACCAGTGACCAATTGGGAAGATAAATAATTACTGTTATAGAGAGGGTTGTTGTAGAGAGGTGGTTGTTATAGAGGATAAACATACAGACAGGTGACCAATTGGGAAGATAAATAATTACTGTTATAGAGCGGTTGTTGTAGAGATGTGGATGTTATAGAGGATAAGCATACAGACAAGCGACCAATTGGGAAGATAAACAATTAATGTTATAGAGGAAGTTGTTGTAGAGAGGTGGTTGTTATAGAGGATAAACATACTAAACATACAGACAAGTGACCAATTGGGAAAATAAATAATTACTGTTATAGAGGGGGTTGTTGTCGTGAGGTTATCATTCATGGAGGTTTGACCGTTTTCGTTAACCCTTTCTACCCTAAGTAACTGACATGGACCATATCGTGGTAAGCTTAAGACTGTCCCATTATGCAGGAATGAATGCACAGTCGATCTAGGTATACACTGGTCAATTTATAAGCCCCATTTCTCCAGGCACAGCCACAAATAGCGATTTTTTACAGATTATAAAAAAACCTCCATTGATCCAGCTATATAAATACTTGCCGTAAACATAGCCCAATTCCAAGGTGTATGATCACATGGTTACAACAACAACAACAACAACAACAACTAGTACTGAAACTTCCAGAAGCCTTCCGATTCAAAGTACGTATTCTTTTATTTTGTCCTTATTTTGTAACGGATTTTGATGAAATATGGCGCATCAAACGCATATACCGACACGGAAATCGATTCTTCGCAAAAATGACATAAGTATGTTCCAAGCTCCCTGGACTACCAAATGCAGCTCATGAAGATGCATTTGCTGCGCCATATTTCATAAAATCTGTTGCCTATTAAGGAAAATATCAAATAATACTTACTTTGTAGTGGGCGCGCTTTCAACACTTTCAGCAATTGTTGTTGTTGTTGTAACCACGTGATCATGCACCTTGCAATTGTCATTGCAGTAGAAGCAGTGAAGGCTGCTGAATTCCAGACGGTACAAGGCTTCTACGGAGGAGAAAACTACTACGCTGACAAACCAGTGTCCAGTATTGCTGACTGTGAAGCAGACTGTCGCTTTGACGAGGACTGTAACGCGGCAACTTTCTGTAGGAGCCATGATGAGACTGTGTGCTACCGTTACAGAGCCGGTCAGTGGGGCAGACTGATGGACAAATCCAGCATCTTATTGTGTAAGTTGGTCGCTATATTCTTCCTTCCTCATAAATTGTCCTCATTTGGGCTGCCTGTGTTCTTGCAGGCATGCCTTCCTGCCTGCTGTTTTAACATCTTCGGGTATCTATTATCTCTATAACCGTACTTCGGATTGGCATGAAATATTTGAACAAACATGGCTAGCGTGACAAAAATAGACACACAAGAGGATACACTTTGATATTGTCTCGATAAGGACTGACTGCCAGCAAACATGTCATATTTTGCTGCAATGAGTAATAAATAAATATTTTAAAACTTAAAAAAAAAAAAAGATTCTCACCTTGGATACTTTTAGTTCATAAAATGTGTTCATATGCTGTTTATAAACATTTGTGATTTTCTTTGAAGATTCATACGCAGGAAATCGCAAAGTTTAATTATACCTACAGTCGAACCTGTCTTAAGAGACCACTCAGCGGAGAAGGGGGACAGAGGTGGTCTCTTAAGAGGTGCTATATAAAATTGTATTTTTTTTATATATGTACCTGTATGTACATAATATATAAACTAATATGGCAATATGTAGACATGTACATAATTAATACAATTCCATATTAAGTTTGAACCCCTTCATTGTTCTTTATTGACCGTCTCTATAGGTGCACTGAAGATAACATAACGGTCTTCGTCACCTGTCACCCATAATGTTAATTGTTATTGGCGAGTAAATTTCAGCCCAAGACTGAAAACGCGTGTAACACTGAAGTGTAAACAATAACAAATTAATTAACATCAACTGGTTCCTGTTTATATATTTCCCTTGAATACGTTCTGCTTTAGGATAGCGCATCAACCATAACACAGGGAACCAGTCCATTTGTGACACAAATCACATGACCATAGGGTTTTCTCCGACGTCATCAAATCATATCCATTGATCGTATCAGTTTGCGTACTCGTAATGTGATACCGGAAATGTATTAATAGAACAAGGATCACAAATTTCAGCTTTCAAAACAGTCCATAATAAGCTCTATTATTTATTTCGGACAAAGGTCGGGAGTCAAATATGGTTTGAGTTTAACAAAATAGGCATGACTGATGGTTTGGATTCATTTGTCATCCACGTTTAATTGAGTGGCAGTGTAATTGAAAGCGCTAGGCAAGTGAGAAGTTCTTGCCTACGGGTATTAGCCATTCATTACCTGTACAAATCACAGGTGAACAACTTGAAATCAAGGTTTTCTGAATGTGCAGATCATGCGAGTCCGCAAGCTGTGACGTATGGTGGACAAGTTGATCAATGGGCGAGTTGAGTGGTCGCCCATGAAAAATAAGTGGCGGACATTTCAAGTTGAAAAACAACAACAACAATACGGAAATGGTCTCGTGAGTTTGAAGGATTTTAATGTTTTGGGACTGGATTTTCGTGGTCGCTGATCGCCTTACAGAGGTGGTCGCGTAGTTAAGTTATATTAACGCTCAAAATGTCACAGGAGGAGCTGAGACCGGCCGCTTAGCACAGGAGGTCGCATAGTTGAGTTATATTAACACTCAAAATGTCACAGGAGGAGCTGAGACCGGTCGCTTAGCACAGGAGGTCGCATAGTTGAGTTATATTAACACTCAAAATGTCACAGGAGGAGCTGAGACCGGTCGCTTAGCACAGGAGGTCGCTTAGTTCTGGTGGTCGTAAGCGCAGGTTCGACTGTACTTGTAATTTGAATCACCTAGTTTAGATTAAATGTTTGTATTAACACATACTTCAGAACAATTGTTAATCTTTATTGTCTCTATCAGTAGCCGATTTCAACAAAATTGCTAAGTATACATTGAGGGAGTAATCATTTATTTTTCCGAAATGCATAATTTGGATTAAATGTTTATGTTAACCCTTTCAACACCACAGGCCTGTATAGTGGTCTTGGCAAAAAGTGTAGATCCAGATGAGCCGGCTCGTAATTTTCATATTTTTGGGAAACAAAAACACCCCCTTTTCATAAATGGACTATTCTGATTATCGTTTTGTGCCTCTTGGAATGGTTGTCCAGGGGGTGAAAGGGTTAACACATACTTCAGAACAATTGTTAATTTTTATCTCTATCAGGTCTTCTAAAATTTCAGAATGTGCACGTCCCTCCACCTCCCCCTCCCCCAACTTTCTTTGCATTTTTACATCACTGTCTAAAGCATATTTTGTACGCAAGTAAAATTACAGCATGTAAGTTATAATTATATGCATACTACTAGGCTATGGGCTACCGGGACCCCCCGTGCACCCCCCCCACAACATTTGTACGCCATGTTTTTTTTTGTTCCTTGGGGTATACTAAATACTTTAAAAAATGTTAACATAAAAAATCTTGGGTCCCACATCTATTTTTAGCCAAATATGCAAATTAGGTGCCGCCATTTTTTGGAAAATTAATTGTGCACATATCTTTCTTATTAAAAGTGCTAGAAGAACACTTAAGGTGTCTACATATATGTTTTAATGGTCAAGGAGTCCATTAAACACAATACCGATTTGATTGGATAATTTCCCAAGTCATGAATATGCAAATTAGGTGTAAAAAGATAAATAAAATACATTTTCATTTATAAACTTCGTACTAAATATTTCTAAAAGCTTATATTAATAATTTTTTTAGAACTGAAACAGTCTAAGTTATTACACTACATGTCTGCTTTATAATAGAAACATTATATCATGTATTGTGACCTCATACTGCTATGCAAATGAGATTACGGCCATTGCATAAATTTCTCATTTCCCGCCATTTTTGAAAAACAAATATGTTTCCACATATCTTTCTTATTAATCAAGCTAGAAGAACATTTAAGGTGCCTAGATATATGTTTTCATGGTCAAGGAGCTCATTAAACATAATACCAATTTGATTGGATACCTTCCAAAGTCCTGAATATGCAAATTAGGCATACAATTTACATTTAAAAAATAAAACATATTTCTGTATCATGTTTATTTACAAACAAATCTTTGTTTTCTCTATATAGTTGGCTCTATTGCCATGAGTTTTTGTTCATTAAGTCACACTGCCTAATCACTGTCGTCTGCATCCTCGTCAGAATATACAGGCCCCATCTCACCAGATTCTTCTTCATTCTGATGTGTACAATCCTGTATATTCTCGATGATGTCTATGAGTCGTTGGGGTAGAATTGGATCGTTCATCCACAATGGCTCGATATGTCCATCAGTTTGTATCCAGCCATGGCCATTAGTAGGGTTTGGAATCTCAGGAGTTGCAATGTGTGCCCTCTTCCATATTGCAACTTGATAATTGACCCTCCGTACATGCTGTACCAAGCTGCATTTACATGGGGGGGGTAGTGACGTAATATCTACATTGTTTGATATGGTTAGCTTTTCAGATGAACCAACATTTTTCTTTCAACATGAACACTCTGAGTTCATCAACCACCTTTGTACATCTGGAATTGCCATACACGGCACAGGTGAAAGCTTCTAATTCATCAATAGTCTCTTCAGCCATCTCCCAATCATCTCCGACATGAGACAGAACTGGGACGTACTTTGGCATTTTCTGCATTGTTTTTATGGCCTTAACCTTCCCCAGCCCCTTGAATGCACTAGTACTGTCACATCCTGTATACGCATGCAGTGTCAATAACGCGGTGCAGTATTCCTGTGTGTACCCACAAGCTATTTCGCTCATGTTGATTTTTTTTTTTCCAGTTCCTGTGTCGAACAGAAGAGTGACATTCTCTAGATGCAGAGCATAATGCAATAGTATGAAAAAAATATCACTATCTGGACTCTTTACCCTTATGTAGTCATATCCATGTTCATTGCCATACATCGCATACAGTATTATCCTCGTATCTGTCTCTTCCTGTGTAGATTTCAGACTTTCTATCTCTGTTGAGTTAACATGTTCAGCTTCACACTTCAGTTGATATGCTGTTCCATCGCATATTAATGTGACATTGCGGTTGTTAATTTTGGAAGCAAATACATCTGTCCAAACCTTTAACATGACCTGAACTAACTGCTGTTTGTTTTCATCATTTGCAAGAAATATTTTCTAGTTTTCTGGTTTCTTCGTGCTTTCACCTTTAATTATGAGCTTTTCTCCGCTCCCCCTTCTTGCTGTTTCCATTGATTTAACAGAGTCTGCTTTATACATGTCAGTACTGAATATTACATCGGATTTTCTCGACATCATATCAAACACCTTTTCACTGATTTGTTTGAAATTTCCTGGAACAGTCTTTAAATAATGGAAGCACGCATTACCGTCTTCAATATCCAGTGTTGTTTGGCTAGATGGAACTGGCATATCATCAACTTTTGTCAGGTAGTGTAAACCTTTAGACTTATCTGTCTTAGCGAGGAATCCATCTGCTGTCCCAATAGCATACGGAACAGGAGTTAACTGGTATGTCATTAGGTGTTTTAGATCGATCTGAATGCCTTCTTCTTGTGATTTCTTGCAAATGATGAAAACAAACAGCAGTTAGTTCAGGTCATGTTAAAGGTTTGGAACACAGATGTATTTGCTTCCAAAATTAACAACCGCAATGTCACATTAATATGCGATGGAACAGCATATCAACTGAAGTGTGAAGCTGGACATGTTAACTCAACAGAGATAGAAAGTCTGAAATCTACACAGGAAGAGACAGATACGAGGATAATACTGTATGCGATGTATGGCAATGAACATGGATATGACTACATAAGGGTAAAGAGTCCAGAGTCCAGATAGTGATATTTTTTTCATACTATTGCATTATGCTCTGCATCTAGAGAATGTCACTTCTCCTGTTCGACACAGGAACTGGAAACAAAAAACAAATGATTAATCAACATGAGCGAAATAGCTCGTGGGTACACACAGGAATACTGCACCGCGTTATTGACACTGCATGCGTATACAGGATGTGACAGTACTAGTGCATTCAAGGGGCTGGGGAAGGTTAAGGCCATAAAAACAATGCAGAAAATGCCAAAGTACGTCCCAGTTCTGTCTCATGTCGGGAGATGATTGGGAGATGGCTGAAGAGACTATTGATGAATTAGAAGCTTTCACCTGTGCCGTGTATGGCAATTCCAGATGTACAAAGGTTGATGAACTCAGATCGAGTGTTCATGCTGAAAGCAAAATGTGGTTCATCTGAAAAGCTGACCATATCAAACAATGTAGATATTACGTCACT
This sequence comes from Conchocele bisecta, assembly GCA_029237695.1. Lineage (NCBI taxonomy): Eukaryota > Metazoa > Mollusca > Bivalvia > Lucinida > Thyasiridae > Conchocele > Conchocele bisecta. Next base: position 25,809,221 of record CM055265.1, on the reverse strand, counting down.
ACCCCCATGTAAAGGCAGCTTGGTACAGCATGTACGGAGGGTCAATTATCAAGTTGCAATATGGAAGAGGGCACACATTGCAACTCCTGAGATTTCAAACCCTACTAATGGCCATGGCTGGATACAAACTGATGGACATATCGAGCCATTGTGGACGAACGATCCAATTCTACCCCAACGACTTCATAGACATCATCGAGAATATACAGGATTGTGACACATCAGATGAAGAAGAATCTGGTGAGATGGGGCCTGTATATTCTGACGAGTATGCAGACGACAGTGATTAGGCAGTGTGACTTAATGAACAAAAACTCATGGCAATAGAGCCAACTATATAGAGTAAACAAAGATTTGTTTGTAAATAAACATGATACAGAAATATGTTTTATTTTTTAAGATACAATGTAAATTGTATGCCTAATTTGCATATTCAGGACTTTGGAAGGTATCCAATCAAATTGGTATTATGTTTAATGAACTCCTTGACCATGAAAACATATATCTAGGCACCTTAAATGTTCTTCTAGCTTGATTAATAAGAAAGATATGTGGAAACATATTTGTTTTTCAAAAATGGCGGGAAATGAGAAATTTATGCAATGGCCATAATCTCATTTGCATAGCAATATGAGGTCCCACAATACATGATATAATGTTTTCTATTATAAAGCAGACATGTAGTGTAATAACTTAAGACTGCTTCAGTTCTAAAAAAATGATTAATATAAGCTTTTAGAAATATTTAGTACGAAGTTTATAAATGAAAATGTATTTTTTTTATCTTATTACACCTAATTTGCATATTCATGACTAAGGAAATTATCCAATCAAATCGGTATTGTGTTTAATGAACTCCTTGACCATTAAAACATATATGTAGACACCTTAAGTGTTCTTCTAGCACTTTTAATAAGAAAGATATGTGCAAAATTAATTTTCCAAAAAAATGGCGGCACCTAATTTGCATATTTGGCTAAAAATAGATGTGGGACCCAAGATTTTTGATGTTAACATTTTTTAAAGTATTTAGTATACCCCAAGGAACAAAAAAAACATGGCGTACAAATGTTGTGGGGGGTGCACGTGGGGTCCCGGTAGCCCATAGCCTACTTACTACCTGCTCCAAATTTGCGTATGCACCACATCGGTCGGTGTGCCTGAATAGTGCAATGACAGAAAATGATTTTCATAGCAAATGCAGAATATTATCTAAATTTTGATAATTTCCGATGTAATTTACAGAAAATATTGTAAATATTTTTCATGATATATCGTACATGTTCATAGATACAAAAGCACATGCCATGCCTCATATGTGGCTGACAGATCACGATTCTGAACTTTCTTCTGCAGTGAAGATGTCGCCATCTGACGCGACCCCAGCAACAACGGGTTGCAAGTTTCACGTGACAGAAGGCCTGGGTGCCGGCAACATCTTCTACAGCCAGCAAGAGGCCGACACGCCCGACGGGTGCCATGCTGCATGTGACCTGTCACTCCTCTGTGATCTGGTCGCGTACGGGCCAGTGACGGAGGAGGTTGACAGAACCACGGTGACACACTATACCTGCCTCCTCTACAAGATGTACCACATCACACCAGTGGAGATGGATGGCTGGGCAGTTGCACGGAAATCTTGCCCGAATGGTAAATTGATACCCGCATGTTGGGCACCACCATTTAATCTTTCAACCCTAAATACCTGGAATGGATTTTGATATCCTAATTTTCCGATCAAAAATTTAATTTAAAAAGGGTAAAAAGGGTTGAATTTGAAACAATGTATATTAAATGTACTTCCCTTCGGAGGTTATTGGAAATTACTACAAATATATGGTTTCCCACAACAAGAGTGTCCAAATATTTAGGATTGGTATGGTTGAACTTGGTTATCACAATAATACATGTGGATACATTTTGCTTTGGGAAATTAATTTTTATATGGGGTTTCCCAAAGAAAATAGTGTCTGAATATTTAACCCTTATACCGCTACACACAACTGCTGTTGCTTTTATATCTTGCCTTATTTCTCAATAAAACCATGTTTTAACAGCACTTCAGAATCATTTCCAATGGAAATGATTCTAAAGTGCTGTCAAAGCATGTTTTTGATGATAAAAATGGAAAATAGAAAATAAACAGCAGACGTCAACAAATTAAGATAACGGTGTAAGGGTTAAGATTATTACGGAACCTGTAATTCACCCTTCCAACCCTAGACAACTGGAATGGACTGTGATTTGTTAATTTAAGGACCAATCCAATCATCACACAATGATTTTCATACTAGTCCATTTATAAAAGGGTGTGTGTTTTTTTCTTCTCAAAAAATATGAAAATTACAAAAAGTGCTGCTCCTGATAAGATATATGGCTCGTTTTGAGCCAGTTCATCTGGATCTACACTGTTCGCAAACATCGCTAAAGAGGTATGTAGTGTAGAGGTATGTAGGCACAAGTTAATACTCATGCATTGGTACAGGGCAACCTCTCTACAGCAGTCGCCCATGGAAAGACACAAAACTGGCTGTTGTAGAGATATGGCTGTTGTATGGAGGTGAAGTATAGAGGCAATTGTCCATTTGGGATATAAAATACCGGCTGTTACAGAGAGTGGGTTGTTGTACAGAGGTGGCCATATGGGGAGGTTCTTCTGTACCTTCACCACATGAAGTCGTCTATAAATGTTATTTCTATCATGACAACGTTAAATAAATCTGTTCTATTACATAAAAGGACTTTGACAGTGTAATAACGCAGTGTAATAAAACTCATAATGCGCTAGTGTAATAAATATGCAAATTAGGCTGCTGCAGAAAACCTGATAGATGACCAGTGCAGCTTCAATGTATAATATGCTGCTTATGCAATAAATAGAATATATCTTCTGTGTTGATGTAATATGATATTTATTAAACTTGTTGACTGATTTGTGTTTATTTAATATGACAGTTTTTAAACTCATTGACTGATTTCATAAGAAACTCGACATAGCCTCGTTTCTTATGAAATCAGTAAATTTATTTAATAAATATCATCACTCATGTAAGATTGTGTTTGTATTGTATTGTACACTGTATTGTATTGTACACTGTATTGTATTGTACAGTATTGTATTGTACACTGTATTGTATTGTACACTGTATTGTATTGTACACTGTATTATATTTTCTGCAGAAGAAACGCCATGTCGAATGAGGCAACCACACTATGGTAAAGATACATATGGCGGTGAGGATTACTACCGCAGCATCACTGCGGGGAGCGATGCCAGTTGCCAACAGGTGTGCATGGACGATAGAGCTTGCTCTGCCGCCAGCTTCACATACATGCTCACCGCGGCGTATCCTGACCGCACCAGGTGTCTCCTGTACAAACAGGAAACGTTCCGACCCTGGACTATGACTGGAAGCAGCCTGCATGTCAAAACCTGTCCAAGAGGTACAAACTCAAATGTGTCTGGACTGTGACATGAGAAATGGGGCTTGTGAGATTTGTTATCAGCGTAGTTCCTGATCAAATAGTGCGTGCACTCCTGTAGCTTGATAACAATCTATAGTGCTTGTTAGACGCATGGGGGGTATTTCATTGATGGAATTTTGAACAGTGCAAATCATTTATTAATAACTTATGAACTAATTCACAGATTTTAATAATATTTGGCTGTCTGGTACTGCGAACTACTGTCTGTTCCACGTTTTTCTGCCGACGAACTTTTGCTATTAATTACATTAAATCTTACAAATATTTAAATGGAAGTACTTTTTTATCATTAACACAAAAGTTACCCTCCCTAAAAAAAAGTGTTTGATGAAATTCCATCAAATATTGATTTTTGGCGAAAAAACGATTTTCCTATGGGAATTTAACATGGGGAGAAAAGAGGTGGAAACAGTGTGGGAGGAGTCAAAAAACAAAAAAAATTGGAAATTGACTCCGAAACCTGACTAGGTAGCTTGGAAATGATGTACGGTAACTAAAAAAACGAAAGTTAGATCTTGAAAATTGGTCGACAAATAAAATATTTTTTAAAAAATATTATTTTTAGCCCCCATTTTTCGCAATAAAATCAATATTTGACGGAATTTCATCAAATAATTTTTTTCGGGGAGGGTGACTTTTTTGTTATTGATGAAAAAGTACTTGAAATTTAATGTGTTTAATGGCCAATAGATCGTCGGCAGCAAAACGTGGACCAGACAGTAGTCATACAGTTTTCCACTGATAAAGTTCATGACCGATTGGCTTGAAACTTCATGTGCATGTTTATTATCATCCATAGTGTCATTACCCTATCCACCCATGCTCCCCCATGCCCAATGTCAAGGTCAAATGGCTTAGAAAATTTGCGCCCAGTAGATGCATGCTCCAATCTCCTATAACTTCTTCACTGCATGACCGATTGGCTTCAAACTTCATGTGAATGTTTCCCATCATTCATAGTTTCATTCCCCGCTCCACCCATGCTCCCCCCATGCCCAATGTCAAGGTCAACTGCTTAGAAATTTGCGTCCAGTAAATGCGTGCGTGCTATAACTTCTTTACTGTACAACCAATTGGCTTGAAACTTCATGCGCATGTTTAATATCACCCATATTTTTATTCCCCATCCCACCCGGGCTCTTGCCATGCCCAAAGTCAAGGTCTAACAACTTTGAAAATGCGTGTGCGTTTTTCCATTCTCTTGTAACTCACAAATTGTCAAAGAACCTGGGCTATTCCGATCTGTCATGTCAGAAACTGGTATTAACCCTTAGACCGCTACATGCAACAATTGTCGTCTGCTGTTGCTTTTACAGTCGAACCTCCCCGAACGGCCACCTCTCTACAACAGCCACCTCTCTGTAACAGCCGCTATTTTATATCCCAAATGGATGATTTCCTCTATATCTAACCCTTACACTGCTGAGCATGAACATTGTCGTTTGATGTTGATTTTGCATTCTTTCTCAATAAAAACATGTTTTGACAGCATTTTAGAATCATTTCCTTTGGAAATGATTCTAACATGCTGTCAAAACATGTTTTTATTGAGAATTATTGAAGAAAATAAATAAACATCAGACGATAAAATTGTATTCAGCATTAACCTCCCTACAACAGCCACCTCTCTATAACAGCCAATTTTTCCTCTTCCCATGGGTGGCTGTTGTAGAGAGGTTGCACTGTATATCTTGCCTTATTTCTCAATAAAAAACATGATTTGACAGCACTTCAGAATCATTTCCAATGGAAATGATTCTGAAGTTCTGTGAAAGCATGTTGTAAATTATTCTAAAGTGCTGTCAAAGCATGTTTTTGATGATGAAAAAGGAAAATAGAAAATAAACAGCAGATGACAAAACAATTAAGATAGCGGTGTAAGGGTTAAACATTGCCCCATCTAGTTTTCATTTATTTGATTCCTGCTGTTTGTTTGTTTCCAGATATGTGTGCCATTTCCATGCTTCCGGAATTTCATGGTGGGTCTCATTACTATGATGAGGCAGATGTATCCGGAAATTATTTATGTGAACAGATGTGTCTCAAGTCGTGGAAATGTGCCTATGCTACATATATGGTTGTGGAAAGGAAGTGTTATCTGTACACACAAGAAGCCTTTATCCAAACCAGTGCTGGAGAAGAGGCAGTGTCCTTTGTGAAAACCTGCCCTGGTAAGTAAAATGTGAGACAAGCCATGTGATTTTGTAGCTATTAAGAAGATGTGCGATTATTCAGGAAAAATATTTTCTGTAAATGACGTCAAACTTTAATGTGAGTAAATGCGGAATAATTCTGCATTTGCTTTGAAAATTTCGTCAACTTTTGACGTCATTCACAGAAAATATCACAGTTTCTGCAAATATTTTTCATGAAGGTACAAAAGCACATGGCTCGTCTATATGTGGTCATGATAGTGCAGGGGTGTCGGAATTCATATATAAAAAAAAAACGGAATGTAAATATCAAAAGTGCAAGTTGTTACCACTCAGTTGAATCGTCTCGGCGAGACGGTTCAACTGAGTAGTAACAACATACACTTTGGGTGGGTAGCGAGGGCACCCAGTAAATTCGCCGGACCAATCTTATGATGCCTCCGGTGCCCCTGTAGTGTACATCACAGCATAAAGGTATGTCAAATGGTCGTGTGCAAGAAAGACGACTCTTGATTTTGTACTTTTGGTGTTGTCTCTCTTAGACACAATTTTCACCTTGATGATTTAAGTCCTTGTCCACACCACAAGTCGTTTCCTGCTTCAAATATATTAATGATACTTGGCACATGTGTACATGCCTACCTATAGGTATGACACGTGCCAGAAAGATGACATCCTTGATAAAATGTGTGGTAGGTGGAGAGTCCATATTCTATGAACACATTTTCTATTTAATTTTATTTCTGGTAAACAACAGAATACGTCAGTTATGTGACATAGGACAAAATTTATAACAAACCAATGTGATCTTGCTACCCAATCTTATATGTGGATTTTACTTGAGAAATGGTGCTTATGGTTTTTGTCGCGCCTGCTTTAGCAGAAGTCGTGACTATAGTCGCCGCTTTTTCCGTCATCGTCGTCGTCCAAAATGTCAAAAAGTTTGTACAAGCTTCGTCATCATGGTGTAACTTTAAAATTACTTGACGGATTGCTTCCATATTTGGACATGTTAGCATTTGGAACACACTCACGTCGCCATTAACATGACCTTGACCTTTTTTGCAGAAACACTTAGCCATTTTTTTGCGTCAAAAAGTTTGTACAAGTTTCTTCATCATGGTATAACTTTAATATTACTTTTTATGCCCCACCACGATAGTTTTACCCTTGTCCCCCCCCCCCCCCCCCCCCCCCCCCCTCCGTCCATACGTCCGTCTGTCCGTCCCGTCCGTTCGTTCGTTCGTTACCAACATTGTAAGTCGTAAGACTTGTAAACTGTGCTAACTACAGACTTGAAACTTGGTATGTAACTTTCTTATGAAGAGTAGATGCACAAAGTATATTTTGATTTTTTATTCAACCCCAGAGTCATGGATTATCTCCCCCTTTTTGCCTTATAAAATTCCAATTTTGACTTGTACATCGTAAAACTTTTAAACCATACTAGATACACACCTGAAATTTGTTAAGTAGCTTCCTTCTGATGAGTAGATGCGTAAAGTTTATTTCGATTTTTTATTTGACCCCGGGTCATGGATTATCTCCTCCTTTTCGACTTAGAATTTGGCAATTTTGCCTTGTAAGTCGTAAAACTTTTAAACCGTGCTAGCTACACACCTGAAACTTGGTATGTAGTTTCCTTATGATGAGTAGATGCGCATAGTTTATTTCTATTTTTTATTTGACCCCCGGCACCATGGATTATCTCCCCTTTTTCAACTTAGAATTTGGCAATTTTGCCTTATAACTTGTAAAACACATTTTCTAGTTTACCTTTACATTTTTGAGGAAACACTTTCAAGCCATTTCTTTGCATAAAAAGGTTTGTAGAAGTTTCTTCATCATGGTATAACTTTAATAATACTTAATGGATTGCTTCAATATTTAGACATTTGATACATGTGATAATTTGGAACACCCTCGCGCCGCCATTAACATGACCTTGACTTTTTTTATCTTCACATGTTTGCGGAAACACATACAAGTTTCTTCATCATTGTATAACATTAATGTTACTTGATGGATTGCTTCAATGTTTGGGCACTTGATACATGTAAGCATTTGGAACACACTCATGCTGCCATTAACATGACCTCGACCTGTTTTACTTCCACATCTTTGAGGAAACACTTTTTAGCGCGCCTTCCGAAGGAAGAAGTGCTTATGGCAAACCCTCGGCGTCATAGGCATCCGTCTGTCTGTCCGGCCATCCGTCTGTTTGTCCGTCTGTCTTATTATAATGGCCTATATTTTCTGTTTCCTTGCTTGGATTTGCTTCATATTTCACACACGCATTGCTCCAAGGGTCCTCTACTGCGCTGTGGCAAATCCACGTCCGTGCCGCCCCTTCTAAGCCCAGCGTCAAGGTCACATACTTTGTGCATCCCGAAACCTTAACGCTCGGGTAAATGGCCTATATTTTCTGTTTCCTTGCTTGGATTTGCTTCATATTTCACACACGCATTGCTCCAAGGGTCCTCTACTGCGCTGTGGCAAATCCACGTCCGTGCCGCCCCTTCTAAGCCCAGGGTCAAGGTCACATACTTTGTGCATCCCGAAACCTTAACGCTCGGGTAAATGGCCTATATTTTCTGTTTCCTTGCTTGGATTTGCTTCATATTTCACACACGCATTGCTCCAAGGGTCCTCTACCTCTGTTAAGCCCAGGGTCAAGGTCAAATACTTTGTACGCTCGAAACCTTAACACGCACTGGTAAATGGCTCATAAATTTTGTTTCCCTTATCCAGCACGTTGTGTTTTCAAATGTGCCCTCGGTTAATTTGCTGCCACCGTGCGCGCTTCGTTATCCTCTGACAACTCTTGTTTGCATCATAAGTTTGTACAAGTTTCTTCATCATCGTATAACATTAATATTACTTGATAATGTAAGCATTTGGAAGCCATTAAGATGGCCTTGACTTTCACATGGTTGTGGAAACAATTAGCCACATTTTTTATGTCAAAAAGTTTCTTAAGCCTTGACCTTTTTTATGTTTTAAGCATGTACTTCTCTGACGGTTTTGTATTTGTATTTCTATCTAGTAAATACTGATAATAGCAACTGGCCACAAATATTAGGAGGTAAATGGAACAGCCGTTACTGGGCAATTTCACAGCTGATCGGGTTAATGACCGGATACAGTGGCTTGTTTGATTTCAAGTCTGAATTGACTAGTGATGTGTGCAGTGCTTTTCTCATTTTTGGCTGTAACGGGAGAAATGGGGCTTATGGTATTTGCGACCAGTGTAGCTGCTGATCAAATTGCACATCCATTTAGCATGAGAACATTCTATTTTGCTTGCTATTATCGTGATGGGTGCTTCATTGATGGAATGGTGAGCTGTAAATATCCGAATCATCGTGATCGCTTGTATACACGACTATGCCATATACTTGTTGAAAATGTACTACACACGGTAACATACATTTTGCCAGCCGACAGTCCATACTGGTGGGTATTAGGCTCTCCTGTAGGATTGTTCAAGGGGCGCACACATCAGTGAATGCCTTTACATAACACTGTATCTGTTTCCAGTCTCACGCAACGGGAGACATAATTGTGCAGGCACAAGTAACAAGTTTTTAGCAATTTATGCTTCTCGCAAATTTATTGTGTTAATCGAGCAGACCTTCATTTCGCGGATGTTGTGAAACTACTTGCAAAATGTCTGTGAAGGAAGTAATGATTGTTCATTCTGCCTGCAACTGATGGTAAGATTTAAAGTATTTTAGAAACATAAAATAAAAATACCGCCACCGCAATAGAACGTATCTGGCAATAGAAATGGCACCAAGTCATCTATATTTTCATTCTACCCAACTCCCGTGCGGCCCCTGTGCCCAATGTCAAGGTCTAATTACTTTGAAATTTTTGGTTAAAGTTTTTGTCGCGACTGCTTGCGGAAAGCGGGATAAAGTGCGTACGTACGTGTGTCCGGTTAAAGTTTTAAGTTTTTTGGTTAAAGTTTTTCAGTCTACTATATCTCTTTTTTTAGTGTCCATGCCTCGCCCCAAGGCGCGACATGCAGGCCGCGGCCATCTAGTATGCGGAAATTTTCGAATTTCATAAATACTGGACCCATTTTCAAAACGTTTCAAAATCCAAAATTTTCATTTTTTGACTCCGCCCACAGCTCCTCCACCTAATTTTCCACGATGTTAAATTCCCATAGGCAAATAAATTTTTCGTAATAAAATCAATATTTGACCAAATTTCACAAAATAAAAAGAAAGCTCATTCTTAAATTTTGATAAAATTTAATATTATCAAAACAATAAATTGTTTTTGCATAAAATTTAGGCAGGTTTCGTGAAACAGACAGTAGTTATATGTTATAATTTTCCATTATATATTTCAGATGTCTGTAGTATGAACACTTTGGAAGACACTGACACTGGATTGATACCTCTTGATTCATTCAAAGCAGACAGCATCCACACATGTCGTGGTACTTGTTTGGCACGCATCGATTGTGACTATGCAGTGTATTCGCGGGAAGATGAACATCTTTGCAAGATCTTTGCTGGTTCTATTTCACGTATAGCATCAACTGGATCTGTGTCTATGATTAAGAAATGTGATTCAGGTATGTTTGATTTGGTCATACTCTATTTACTGTGTTGGAGGTCATACTCTCTTTAATGTGTTGTAGTGATCTAGTTATCTCGCAGTATAATATGTAAATTAATTTATTATCCCCTCCGATAGGCAAGACGGGATATAGCGTTAGTCCATGTACGTATGTTAGTAACACCTTTCATTTTCAAATAACTTATGAACTGCTTCACTGATTTTGATAATATTTGGCCACAATGTGTGCCTAGGGATGGTGCTTTGTTTTGCATATGACCCACGTCTGACCGCTCAAGGTCACTGAGGTCTTATGTTTTTAGCTCACCTGAGCAAAGCTCATGTGAGCTATTGTTATGGCAAAGTGTCCCGAACTGCTGAGCCGATATTGGTTAAACTTCACAGGGATGATATATGGGTGATGCCATTTCAGATTTGTTAAAATGGAGGTCATCGACAATCCAAGATGGCCGCCATGGAAAAGTAGGTCAAATTCTTAAAAAATCTTCTTCTCACGAACCGCCAGGCTGATTTCGGCGATACTTGGTATGAATGATCGATAGTTAGCGCTGTTTCAGATTTGTTCATATGGTGGCCCGTGGGTCAAAAATGGGCGTCGCCCGAGGGGTCAAATAGGGGTCAAATTTTATTTTTAACCGAATATAGTCATGTAATATATCAAATCGAAGGTATTGACGAGACAATCACTCTGGAACATTTTTTGTCTAAATCATATGATTACGTCATCCAAGATGGCCACCGATAGTTCAAATGGTCATCCTTTTACTAAAGATTTCAAACGTCTTTTTCTTGTAAACTGCTTGGCCGATATTGGCCAAACTTAACTGTAATGGTCTGTGGTTGAAGCCTGTTCATTTTTTTTGTTAAAATGGAGGTCATCACCAAATCCAAGATGGCCGCCGTTGAGAAGTAGGTAAAATTCTTAAAAAATCTTCTTCTCACGAACCGCCAGGCCGATTTCGACGATACTGGGTATGAATGATCGATAGTTAGCGCTGTTTCAGATTTGTTCATATGGTGGCCCCTGGGTCAAAAATGGGTCATTAACTGTAGTGGTCTGTGGGTGAAGCCTGTTCATTTTTGTTAAAATATATTACTACCACTATATTCTACTGCACCAGTCAATTGTAATTTGTAATCCTCGTCCACTCCAGACCGGGAAACAGCATTTGACTTTTGTAGATCCCCAATATACGCCCCGCAATGCGGAGACAGAAACATATGTACTTCCCCGCCAAATGTCCCTGTGCCCATATGCCTGACCCGGGGTAGTGGATTCCCAGGGTTTAGCCCTGCTATGTCCCAGCCTGGGAGGGGGCAGGATTACAATTTACTAGTGCATAGAGGTACTTGGTTTGACCTTTTGGTGACGAGGGATGATCATAAAGATCGACAGCTTATGCCATGGCATGAAAACTACACACAATTAAGTCCTGAAAGTAACAGTACACATATAGAACGACAAATTGACAGTAAAGTGATGACGTTAAAATCATTTTGACCTCACTCCTTAAAAAGGGTCTAGACACCATTTGTAGCACATGTCATGTAAGCAAATGTCTACCCTAATAAAGGTATAGCAGTAAATCACATGCACATTCGCAATATATGTTACATCAGAAGGTACCAACAAATTCTGTGGATTGTAAGTGAAGAGTCTTTGTGAAATCAAGATGACCACTATGGAGGCTTTTAGGTGAGCGATACAGGCCCATTTGGGCCTCTTGTTTTTTACCTCCATCAAAAGCTCAAGTGAGCTATTGTTACCGCTTTTCGTCCGTCGACCGTCAACATTTTCCCCTCCCAAACTGCTTGGCCAATGTTGGTCAAACTTCACAGAGATGACTTACAGGTGTAACCGTCCATCCGTCCGTGACCTTTGTCACCTTCGAAATGTTGCTGAAACACTTAGCCATTTTGTTACGTCAAAAAGTTTGAAAGAGTTTCTCCATCATGTATTATCTTCAATATTACTTGAAGGATTTCTTTAATATTTGGACAGTTTGTTCATCTGAACATGTGTGATGCAACCACACCACCAATGACATGACCTTAACCTTTGTGACCTTCGAAATGGTGCTGAAACACTTTGCCATTTTTGCCATTATTTCAAAAAGTTTGTAAGACTTTCTCAAATGGCTTTTTTTCACACAATCTCTAGTTACAGTCCAGTATGCCATGGGGGCATGTCCATGTTTTACAAACATAATGAGGGCCCCACCCTGTCTGTCTGTCCGGGACAATCTCCTGCGGTTTAAGAGTTCAGGGGCATGGCCTAACACAAAAAATTATGGTCCATTGCTTTTATGAGTGGCCAAAGCCCAGGATATTTAATAAATCGTCATATGTCGTTCAGTTGTTGTTGTTGGGACACGAAACAACAACAAATTAAGATAGCAATTATTTAATTAAATTATCACACTCAACGGTAGCTATCAAACTAGATTGACATTTCATGGACAGGTAGAGCGTCGCTCAACTTTTTAACGTAATAAATCGGATGCGGAGGTATGAAAATTAGCCAAACACAAACTCCGACAAAACTTTCGAGCCATCGTATAGCCAAATAGCGAGAAATGTGTCCATGTTGGGACTTGAAAAATGTTTCCAGGGATCGCACTTTTTGAGCCATCGCATTTAAAATACATTAAACATATAGGGATAATTATCGGGACCGTGGTGCTATTTCGAGCGAGCCCGTCATTACGAGTCATCGCATGTTGAGCCATCACCATTTCACTGCAGTTTGATGTGTTGCGATTGATAGTTATCGAAAGTGTTAAATATTGTTAACGCTTTCACCCCCAAGGAACTGGAATGGATTTTCAATCCAACTGTCACAAAATGATTTTCAGACTAGTCCATTTATGAAAAAGGGGCGTTTTCTCAAAAATATGAAAATTACTCGAGGAGCCGTCTCATCTGGATCTACACATTTTGACAATATCACTACCGTATTCTTGCGATTATAAGTCGCATTTTTTTTACTCAGATTTGTATCCCAGAAAGCCCCTGCGTCTTATAAATACATGTAGATACATGAGCATTTTTTTCCACCCGAAATATTGACATAAACGACCAAAAATAAAAAAAATAAAATGCGTTCCTATATTTGTTGTTGTTGTTAGTCTTTTGGGTAAAATCCGGTATTGGAATATTGGATTCGTATTCTAAACAGTTCGCGCCTTACTCGCGCCTTACTCGTTCCGGCCCTATGTCACATTCGGTAAACATTTTCTATACCGAAGGCGAACAGTGTATACCAAGATCAGATCTGGTCGACATTTTCTCTGCCGAATCACAATCTGGCCTCTATCATTTTAATTATCTTTTGAAAATATTTACCGGGCCCAAATCTGTCGGTGTCATTTTGCCGTGAAAAATATTGCATGACGCCATTAACGGTAAATCCCAATATGCATAATTCAATTCCACGAAAGTTATAAAACTCCATCATTAGTTTCGAAACTGTGTGTTTACACGATGCTGATGAAAGTGGCAAGCCTAAGTCAGCTAGCCGACATCAAACACACCGCGTGTCAAGATTTACAACACAAAGCCATATCAAATATCAACACACGGTTGCTGACGTCAGTTTCGTATTCGTCACTAAGCTGGTACCCTGTCTGATGCGTCCCAGTAAAACAATACTACCGAGAACCAGACTCTATTTATGACACGGCAAACGTGTTTATGTGAATTGGGTCTCTATCTCTGACAAATCCCGGCTTATTGCATTAGCGGCCAGACCAGGCGGTGGATTCGCGTAGTCTGCACATGGTTTACAATGTTCGCCAATCTCTAATTAAAAACATTATAATTACGTCAGCAGACAATGCAAATTCGTCATAGCTATAGGCTGCTTTCAGCGTCATTTACGGAAGATACAACTGATTTTGAAATATTACATACTGTAGGCGAAAGTTGTGTGTTGCTTTGTGGAAAAAAATCGATAACACCCAACGTGTCAACTAACAGGTGTTTATCTTATGTCATCATTCAGCACGAGGCTGTAAACTGTGTGACCTTTAGGCTATGTTTTGAAATTGCACTGATTGGTCAACACGCTTTTTGATGTGTGCCGCAGATGTGGCGAATGTGCGGCTTTCATCGTCGCATCATGGGGGCAATCAGTAACCCATTTCATGCTGAAATAAGCTTATGTTTGCGGAAAATCCTAAATATTTTCGTTTCGTCGAGACGGTTCAAATGAGTGGTCACAACATATACTTTCAGTGAGAAATAACAAAAATAAAATATTTAATAAATTTCATATCCGTAAATGTGTATTCAGAAAGGAACGGGTTAAAAAAACACTCTGGATTATACTCCGATCTGTCGTCATATTTCGCCGATATTGATTTCGAAAAATAGTTTCCGTAAATGGTGTTGAAAAGAGATAATACATACCGCAATCAATAATTAACAATATAATACCACTTTCGGCAGCAATATGATCGCAAATATAACACGATTTATGACAATAGTCTGTTACACATTTAACACGATTTTGATATACAAATAGGCAAAAAATCGGGAGCCAATGCACAACAGTGTACTAACAGAGCACGTGTTATAGTGAAGCGTGTACTACCAAGTTCACAGTGTAATTGAAGATACTAGAAAATACGGACTGGGGAATCACGGACAGAGTCGGCAAATTACAGACATAGCAAACTATGATAGGGAAAATACAGACAAAAACGTCCAAGGTACGAATAAAAAAACAGTGTGGGGGAATAAATAACAACAACAACTTGGAGATTATTTTTCATTTTTTTGTTTCATTTTGTTAGGAAAATTGGGTGCATCTTATAATCTCATGTAGACATTTTCCCCCAGATTTTGGACTGAAAATAGGGGTGCGTCTTATGCACTCTTGCGACCTATAATCGGCAGAATACGGTATACAGGCATGTGGTGTTGAAAGGGTTAAGTTAACCATTTGTTGCAGATGTGCCATGCAAGGAATTCGTCCTATCTGGTTACTCGGCCGGTGGTAGCAGCTTCCTTAGTATGGAAATTCAGTCCGACAGCGAGTGTTATTGGGCATGCAAGTACCATTCCTGTGACCTGTATACTATTATGTCTGACAATAAGATGTGCTATTTGTACCGGCGCTCAGACGTCCATTTGCAGGAAACGTTTACCGCCGACACTTATACCTTCAATTGTAGAAAAGGTAAGCTGCAAACTACATTGTACATGTTGGATGGTCGATATATAGAAACTACCAGGGTCGACAGCTTAGATGCTTACAGCATTTCCAAATTGTGTGGATCTGTATCGTGATTCACATTCACACCATCGGATGTGGCAGTGACTGGAGAAATGGGGCTTATGACATTTGTGACCAGTGTAGCTCCTGATCAAATATCACTCTACTGTAGCCTGACCTATATGTGGCCTATATGTCTTGTTTGATGCATGACGGGTGTTTAATTGATGGAATGGCGAACATCCTGATCAGACTGTCAGGATGCACAGGCTGATTTGGATCTACACTGGTCGCAAAACTCATAAGCCCCATTTCTCCAGTCACAGTCACTGATTATGATTGAACAGGCAGGCACTGCTTGTCCATGCATTAACTTTAGTTCTATTTGACTGATTATAACCAAATTTGGTATACAGTACAGTTCAGGCGGAACAAGCAAATGTCGTTTGCCGCTAGCGGAATTCCGTTTTTATTCGGCACGAATGTCCGTCACGAATGAAAACGGACAGAGATTGACGAAAACGGACAAAGACGGAATTACTTACATGCCTGGGGCAAAGTACCCCTGCAGCTCAGCAGGCGGTCTTACGCGCCCGATAGTTTAATGTTCGTGGCGATCCGTGCCAACTGGAGAATATTCGAGAGGATACCTGTTGTCTAAAGTGGATTTATCTTTTACATCTGTATCGTAATATCTGCCTGTGCACATGAATCACGTCACGTTTATATCTATATAATATTATAGTTTTCCGATCGAAATTTGCAGACATCGTAAATACGGTATAATTATAAAGTGCGATTATGACTTTAGAGGTAGTTAGAAATCGTATCGGTCCCGTATTATTCGTTGATTTTACGACCAACCTCCGTTTCGCCCTTCGACCAACTCGTCCGTCAGCCAACTCAAAATAATACACAATAGCAACATGTTTAATGCCCATCAGCTGACAGTAGACAGGTTATGGCAGGCCTGTATGTAGGGGTGGGGTGCGTACTCAAACACATATTTCTCAACAACAAAACATGATAATCGTCTCGCGTTTTCTTCGCGATCTCGCATTCCGCTTTTGAAAATACGTTTTGCTCTAACCCGATTTTTCTGTCTGTAACTTTGGGTGACTCTCGGCGTTACAGCAGAAAATTCGGGTTTGTTTTGCTCATGCATGTGTCGAAAGCATGCATGTTGAAATTGCACTTTGCGCATGCGTGTGGGTATATAGACTGTACTTCCAACACGCATGCAAGATCGCGAAGCAAAAACGCGAGATAGCGCGGCGAGGTTGCGAAAATGCGAGATTGAATACATGTATGATAGAATCTCGCGTTTTCGCGATCTCAACATATATGCGAGAAATCGCGAAAACCCGAGGTTGTCACATGTCCCTAACAGGACACCATACACATTGTCTTAGGAGACGATTCTCGGGTGCTGCGAAAACTTGTTTTTATTAAGAAATATAACAAATGTGGACAACAAAGAACATAATTTGACAAAACATGATAATCGTCTTAGGAGACGATTCTACATCTTTATTGGATAAAAAAAACATATTTCGATACGTTATTGGTTACTGCATCGCATCGTCGATATTATACACGCGATACCAAATCGCTTGACTGCGAAATCGCGAGGCGAAAACGTGATATTCTATTGTATTCAATATCGCGTTTTCGCCTCGCGATCTCGCGTTTTTGCGACTGCAATGTCGGCGTTTTTGCCTCGGCTTTTTCACGATGTGTTATGGCCATATCGTTGTAACGTACATGTAATATCGTAGTATCGACTCCATAGCGATATTACGATGGCCTAAATGGAACACCGTAGTGGAGGGTAGAAGATTGGCTGTGTCAATGCCTACGGTGTGATAGTCATCCGCCACCCATACAGTGTGGATACATAATGCTCCCGTTTTCAAAAGGGAGTATAAAAAATATGCCCATACTCACCCATCCCCAACTAGCACATTTGCGACATATCATTTTCGGTCTAGCTGCACACCTGATGGTGTTTACAATCATCAGTCGGTAATCCAGTTTCACGTGGAAAGTGTGACCGACATTTAGTGTTCGGCGGAAACAAACATATCAAAACCATGGTATGCACAGGTTGACGTAACGGACCGAGGTGTATAAATACATTTAATGCCTAAAAAGCATCAATAAATGAAGAAAAAAAAAAAGCTAATTTTTATTTTTACCCCTCCATATAATTCTGAATTATATGGAGGGGATAAAAAAAAAAGTTAGCTTTTTATTTTTTCATTTATCGATGCTTTTAGGCATATTTAATGTATTTATACACCTCGGTCCGTTACTTCAACCTCTGATGGTATGTAGTCGCTCACGTCATCGCAGATAAATTGATAATTACGCATTAGCTTGACATAGTGCATTGTTTGATTTCTTGATAAAGCAAGTTTTGGCAGCACATGAGGATCGTCTCCAAAGACGATTCACCTATTTTGTCAAAATATGTTTTGTAAAGAAATACCAATGTAATCATATTTTCTTTTCACATTTGTTGATTTCGTAATAAAATAGGTTTGGCAACACATGAGAATCGTCTCCTAAGAAGATTGGCCTAGCGTTTTCACGATCTCGTCTAGAGGTCGAGATCGAGTAAATGCGAGATTGTTACACGACACTAACAGAACACCATTATAATTCTTGTGTTTTAGGAGGCAACTCTCATGTTTTGTCAAAAAAATAATATTATTTTTTCTAATAAACATGTTTTGGCAGCATATGAGAATCGTCTCCTAAAACGATTTACGTGTCCTGTTAGGAACATGTTACGATCTACTGATGGTCAACACGTGTTGGTCTTCGCTAGTCACAAATGCCATAAGCCCGGTTTTGTCCGATCACGTCATACATCATCATAAGCACGTGCGGTGACCTACTGGGACGTGTGTCGGTGTTGGAAAGTGAGACATCAAAGGTTACAAAATGACATCTAAAGGTTGTTTTGTCGATCGGACCTCTGAAACATGCCGACACAAGAGCAGCACATTTACGATAAATATACGCGACATATATTTATTAATGGAATGGAACTTATCTCTTTCACCGCTTTTGATAAAAATATTTCTTCCATTTTATTGGTCGGAGAGAATTTGCAGAACCTCAAAAAAGGTAACGGAATCTTTATTTACTCAACAAACATGTACTGGCAGCACATCAGAATCGTCTCATGTTTTGTCAAACCATGTTTTTATTGTCAAAAATATTGATGTTTGTACACATTTGTTCCATTCTTAATAAAAACATGTTTGGCAGCACATGAGAATCGTCTCCTAAAGACGATTTGTACATGTCCTATCAGGGACATTTTACAATTTCGTGAAACGAAAATGTAACATATTCTCAACAAAACATGTTTCGCGTTTTCGCGATCTTGCGCATACGCAGAGATCGCGAAAACGCGAAGGGTGATGGATCGCGAAATCGCGAAACGAAAATTTAACATATTCACAACTAAGCATGTCTTGACAGTACTGTGCATATGATAATCGTCTCCTTTCTCGATCTTGTGCATAGGTCGAGATGGCGAAAACGCGATCGCGAGAGCTGAAACGAAAATGTAACATATTCTCAACAAAACATGTACGCGAGAGCTGAAACGAAAATGTAACATATTCTCAACAAAACATGTTTTGACATTACAGTGCGACCCCGTTAGTACACGCTTCACTATAACACGATTTTGGTTAGTACACGGTTGTGCCTTGGCTCCCGAATTTTTTTCCTATTTGTATATCAAAATCGTGTTAAATTTGTAACACGACTATTGTCAGAAATCGTGTTAAATTTGCGATTCTTTCCCAAATTAGACCCAAAAAGGACGATTTTTTTTTTTTTTATGGATGCATAGCCTCCTTTTATCTCACCGATGTGAATGTGCAGCTGATCACGTTTGCACATTTCGTAAATTAATACGAGCAAACTGGGAATAAGGTCAGTAAGACCAGTAACAAAGCAGTGCTAATTGTTATGTGCTCGATTTCATTTTTCCGGCATGCGTTCGCGCTCACCATTGGTGGAATATTAATTAGGTGTAAAGGCTGACCAATCGGAGATCGCGTATCAGTCGCGCAGATTAACTCGACCCAGATTAACTAAATTGTTACAGCACGCCACGCGGCATGTACACAAATGTGCACGTGACAACTGGCCTTGTTTCGCTACGTCATAATTGAGCCAGTGCATGAGATAATCAACTTTATTATATAACTGAGATTTTCGCCGAGAATGATTTGACTTTTTTCTGCAAATATATCTGAAAGTTGATAACATTTTCAGAGCAAATGCGTAATAATTACTAATTTAATATTCGTCAACATTCGATATCGTTTACAGAAAATGTACACTATGACCATTACAAAAATATCCATTACCCCACCCACTTGATCTCGTTCTATTATTAACGTCATGTACAGTACGATACCAGGTGGGTGGGATAATGGGATTTTTTTAATAGGCATTTATTTTGGTGTCATAGGTCCGAGTCTTCCACCTGTGCTCACCATATGAGTAAACACAGATTGCAACGCACGAGCTTGTCCGTGATGTTGCAGCTGATGGAACAGGATATCGGTCATTGGGTCATTGCGTCATCATTACTACACTTTTTTCTACACGCGTTTACAATAATGGATTGCACGGACCTGCGTAGATCTACATGAACATGATGAATAAATAAAACATGACGTTAACAATTCTTGGATTCAATATATTTATTACATGCGAAGATAACAGTGAAAACTTATGGCATATTATAGGCATTGGCGACGTCGTTCATTCGCAGTCACAGTGTACAGTGTACTGGTACATGTATTTTTTGTTGACATTTAATATGATGCGTCTTGGGCGAGAACGGATATAGCACGGTTCGGATAAGCAACACAGTAGGTTGTATTACGCCGGACTTCCGTGTACTAACGGGGTCGCACTTTACTGTGCATATGATAATCGTCTCCTTAGACGATTTTCAAGTTTTGTCAAAATATGTTTTTTTGCAGGAATTTTTTGTTGAACCGGCAGATGTTTTTCCTGTTTTTAATTTCTTGATAAAAATATATTTTGGCAGCGCACGAGAATCGTCTCCTAAGACGATTATTGTGTGTTGTCAAAATATATGTTGATAGAAGAAATATTGATTCTTTAATATTCATTTTATTCCCTTATTAAAACAGTTTTGATAGCTGATGAGAATCGTCTCTATTTCCGCGAAATATGTGTATGTATGTTTTAAGTATTGGCTGGATTTGGATGTGATTCAACCAATCAGTGTCACGGTTTCAAACAGAAACGTGTTGTTTTAGCAGCACATGAGAATCGTCTCCTTAGACGATGTGTATGTGTCCTGTTAGGGACATGTTAGAATCTCGCGTTTTCGGCATTGGTTGAGATAGCGAAAACGCGATGCGTACGAGAGCGCCAAACGAAAACGCGACTTATTCTTAACAAAACAGGTTTTGACTGCACTGTGCACATGATAATCGTCTCACTTCGTCTCCTAAGATGATTATCAAATTTTGTCAAAACCTGTTTTTGTATGAAATATAAATAGTTCTTCTATTTTTAAGTTCATAATAAAACTATTTTGGCAGCACACGAGAATCGTCTACTAAAACGATTGTTATCATCCTAAGACGATTAATTCTTATGTGTTGTCAAAATATATGTTGATAGAATAAATATTGATGCTTTTTTATATTCGTTTTATTCCTTAATAAAAAACAGATATTTGGTAGCAGATGAGAATCGTCTCTATTTCCGCGAAATGTGTGCTTTAGTGTGCTTTAGTGTTGGTTGGATTGAATGTGTTTCAACAAATCAGTGTTACGATTTCAGACGTCCTGCGTGCGTGCGTCAGTGTGTTCGTCCGTCCGAAATCTGCGTTAAAAGTTTTTAAATACCTTATATCTCTGCAGTCCTAAGTCACATTGACTTGAAACTTCATATGGTTATTAGTCATCATTCATATATTCATATATTCATTCTATGTCCCACTCATGCAGCCCCTGTGCCCCAAGGTCAAGGCCAAATGACTTAGAAGTTTGGGTTATGTCAGAGCGCGGGAAATGCGACGTAGATTTGCAAAACAAAATCGTGTGGAGTGGGGATGCCCAGGACCCCCATACCACGCTACGCTACGTCGACAAGGACCAATGTTATTGCCTCGGTGTTTTAGAGGCTCTCGCTACGCCACTGCACAGAGATTCGTCGCATATTGCTGAGTCATTTTGTCGATGTATAAAGTAGTAACAGTAACAATTCACAGTTTTATATATTTCTCAATAAAAACATAGATCAACTGCACTTTAGAAGCATTTCAATTAGAAATGATTCTAAAGGGCTGTAAAACTATGTTTTTGATGAGAAAAATGCAAACTAATCAGCAGACGACAAAGTTTAATTCAGCATTGTGAGGGTTAAATGACGATCGGAAAATGACCACTGTACAGGTATTATTCCGTACTGGATCGGCACGAACGCGCTATAAACATTCGTGACGATCCGTGGCGCGACGAATGTCAGAAATTTCATCACGACGCGCGTGAAAATAGCAATTCCGTCATCAGTACCGACCAGCACGACGCGCGGATTTTGTTTTTTCCGCCTGAGCTGTACTGTACATGTTTATCAGCCATTTTCGTAATAACTTTAGGCTACTTGGCAGATTGTAATAAACTTTTGTGTACACCTTGGCTATGGTAGTGCTTGCTTTATTATTTTACATCATAAGTTGACCTTGACCTGACTAAGACCTTGACACTGATATAATATAACTTCTAAATATAAATAATTTCAACCTTAGCATGGCCTATCCTGATTTGTTATACTATTTTACAGCATTTAAGATGGCATTTGATTGTCAGTATACTCTGGGACGAAGATGGTCCCTGGTATACTGCATTGTAAACATGTTCAATACTTATTTGACCTTTGTTCTATTGTGACCTTGGTAAGGGCATATACGTTCAAAGAAAGCAAGCCATACTTGCTTACTATTGGAATGGATTTCAGCATTTAGTATATTTTGAAATGGCTCATTTCCATGTCCAGATATGCATCTGTAGACAAAATATTTTGCTTTTTACACTTATACTTTTTAGCTCACCTGAGCGAAGCTATTGTTACCGCAATGTGTCGTCGTCCGTCCGTCGTCCGTCGTCGTCGTCCGTGAACATTTTCAAACATCTTCTCCTCGGTAACCATTAGGCCTACAGTCACCAAACTTCATGGTCATGGTCCTTAGGTAGGGGGATTACAAAATTGTTAAAATGACGTCATTACATAATCCAAGATGGCCGCCGTCTAAAAATAGTACAAATTCTTCAAAAATCTTCTTCTCAAGAACCGCCAACCGGATTTCGACAAAACTTGGTAGGAATGATCGATATACAATGCTCTTTCAAAGTTGTTAAAATGGTGACCCCGGGGTCAAAAATGGGCGTGGCCCGTGGGGTCAAATTGGGGTCAAATTTGATTTTTGACCGAATATGATCATGTCATATATCAAATTGAAGGTTGCGATCACTCTGGTGCATTTTTTGTCGAAATCGGATGGTTATGTCATCCAAGATGGCCGCCGAAAGGTAAAAATATCGTTATTTTATTAGAGATTTCAAAATTCTTCTTCACATGAACCGCTTGGCCCATGGTAGCCAAACTTAAAAGTTATGGTCCATGGGTGATATCAGATTTGTTAAAATGGAGGTCATCGCTAATCCAAGATGGCCACCGTCTAAAAATAGCATAAATTCTTAAAAAGTCTTCTCATGAACCGCTGGCCGGATTTCGGCGAAATTTGGTAGAAATGGTCGTTGTACAATGCTCTTTCAAAGTTGTGAAAATGGTGACCCCTTGGTCAAAAATGGGTGTGGCCCGTGGTTTATTTTTGACCGAATATGGTCATGTCATATATCAAATTGAAGGTATCAATGAGGCGATTGCTCTGGTGCAATATTTGTCGGAATCAGATGATTATGTCATCCATGATGGCTGCCAAAGGGTCCATTTATTCAAGATTTTGAACGTCTTTTTCTCAGGAACCACATGGCCGATGCTGGCTAAACTTCATAGTAAGTCGAGACCCTTGGTGGAAGCATTTTCAGATTTGGTAAAATGAGAGTCATCGCTTAATCCAAGATGACCGCCATCTAAAAATAGCACAATTTTTTTAAAACATATGAACTCAATGTCACATTCTCCTCTGGTGTTCATGGAGTCAGGTGAGCGAATTAGGGCCATCATGGCCCTCTTGTTTCATTACATGATCTATTCTAGTACTTTCCAACATTAAAAATGTTTTATGTTAGTGACGAGATAATTAATAAAGAAATGATACTTTTTCTTGACTTTTGACCTTGACCGTTAAAATCGGTTAGCCCCCTCCAAAAAAAAATGTATTCAGCTAATATATAACTGACAAATTTGGTAATATCTGCCAGCCAGTCACGATCATTTCCTTAAGCCACAACACTGATAGGCTAAAAGTACCAAATCATGAGTATTGCACACATTTTAGCCATCCACATCTGCTGTAAGACTAGTTTGATAATTTGGAGGTTATCAATGCCTTGAAATCCAAGATGGCCACTGTTTTATAAAACACAACAAAGTTCTTACAATTAACTTATAGCCTTGCAAACTTGTCGTGTCTTGGCCGTAAATTAACCTCAGTTTTAAATCCAAGATTGCCTCTGTATGCCATTTTGAAAGAAAACATGAAGTGCAATATATCCGCAGCCAAATGAGATGGAGACTTAAATTGTGTAGCTGTTCCACCAAATCTTTCATGTAGACACAATAGGCGATGGTTTTAGACAGGCTTTTCAACGTAATAAATTACTATTTTGTACTCGTTATATGAGACACGCAATGGGATTTTGTACCTTCCGACATTTGCATAATTTCATGAAATAGGTTTACAAAATTTACAACATTTTCCGTAAATGGCGTAAAAAGTTGACAAAACTTTCAGAGTACATCCGCATGTACTCTGCAAATTTTGTCAACTTTTTTACTTTATTTATGTAAACATATTTAATGAAATTACGCAGATGTCTGAAGGTACAAAATCACATGGCGTGTTTCATATATGTACATGTCTTTATATTTTTCCTGCAGATATATGCGGGTCTACAGAAACGATTGGCGTAACAGGAGGGGATATTTCCATTGACCAGAGAAATGTTGCCAACATAGAAGAATGTGACCGAGCGTGTCGTATGCACGATGACTGTGACTGGGCGTCATTTGAGGTGGTGGATGGGGACGGCATCTGTCAACTGTACCCAGACAACACGCCCACCGTATTGACCACCCCTAGCAGCACCGCGATTCACTACAGCTGTCCATTCCGTAAGGCAGTCGTGCGACCCATTCCACAAAACATAAGTCTCTTAACTATGCATGGAAGTTTATGATGCTACCACCGAGACAATTCAAATAAGTGGTTACAACGTACACTTTTTTATAGAAATAAGAAAAATGTAAGTTGTTCATACCCCATATTTATTAAGCAAGCTTACTGATTTAAAAATAAATGGGACTATGCCAAGTCAATATCGTATTAAATGAGCAATGTTAAATTATATTTGCTACATAAGCACACCGTCATACATTGAAGCTGACTCCGAGTATGAGATTGGATTATGTTCTGAGAATGTTTCGTAATCGAGGGTCTAGATTATATCATTGACCAATCAATACTCTCTGTTTTGAGCATGATATATGTGGCTGTGACTGAAGAAATGGGGCTTACAGGATTAGTGACCAGTGTAGCTCCTGGTCAAATAGCACACTCCTATAGCCTGATAATGATGTATATTGCTTGTTAGAAGCATGACGTGTGTTTCATTGATGGAATGATGAACCGTGCAGATTCTGATCAGACTGGATGCATCAGATGTTCGAGATCAACACTGGTCACAAAAGCCATAAGCCCGATTAGTCACAGCCACATATGAGTACATGATATGTGACTGACTGAAGACATTGGATATTTGTGACCAGTCGTTTAGCTATTGGTGTGCTATCAAACTCTTGCAACTTGGCGCTATATAGAGAATACCAGGCTAGTGTATTTTGATATCAAGTTTATCGGGCAAGGCTAGGAAACGCGTAGGAATTCTGAGGCTTGCCGAGGAATTCCTACCGTTTCCCAGCCGAGCCCGACAAACTTGATATCAAAAGATAGTAGCCTCATATTCTATTTATCATGTGACGTTTTATGCTCGAAAATGACCACAGATGACGTCGTTATCTATGGACAGAAAACGGATTTGTTTACGTTGCATCATTACACTGACGTCATTCGATAACGTCACTTGACATCATCCGACCAATGGAACGTCAGTTTTCACTTCGTTGTAACCCGGATGTTTGTATCAGGTCAGGTGCCTGATACAACAATATGTTATCAGTCAGTACGTATTCGGTCAATACATGGTTGGTTACCTGATAAACTATGTATTCTAGAAGCATGACAAGTGTTTACTGGACTGAATGAGTGCATTCAGACCATGATCAGACTAGGGTTGGGCATGCTGGTCTGGGTCTACACTGGCCACAAAGGTAGTCAGCCCGATTTCTCCAGTCACAGTCACAATTGTAAATATGGAGCTTGTGATTTTCACATCAACTGTATTTCTTTCTCAGAGATGTGTACGCAGAGTGGCTTCAGTGGTGGCTATAAGTTCTATAGAGACTTTCCAGTACCAAGCACTTTTGAATGTGGACAAGAGTGTCACATGGACCCACGATGTAGCTCAGCGACAATTACACGTCTCGATGGCAGCGTCGCATGCTATCTGTACGAGGATGGAGCTGTAGAGTACATGGAAGACAAAGATAGCTTACTATATGACAAAAACTGCGCCAATGGAAGTAAGAAATGGCTCATTCCCTTGTTGGGGATAATTCCTATAATTTTAGCATTGTATACATGTTACTAATTTCTATTGCTCATCATATTTTTATGCCCCACCGATAGTGGAGGGGGCATTTAGTATTACCTCCGTATGTCTGTCCGTCCGTCCGTCCGAGCGCCCACCAGCACGCCCGCCTGCCTGCCCGCCCGTCACCAACCTTGAAGTCGTAAAACTTATAAACCATACTAACTACACCCCTGAAACATTGTAGCTTCCTTATGATGAGTAGATGCGCAAAGTTTATTTTGAGTTTTGATTTGATCATCGGGTTTTCGACTTAGAATTTGGCAATTTTGCCTTGTAAGTCGTAAAACTGTTAAACCCAAATAGCTACAGACCTGAAACTTGGTATGTAGCTTCCTTATGATGAGTAGATATGCAAAGTTTATTTTATTTTTTTATTTGACTCCCGGGTCATGGATTATCTCCCCCTTTTTTACTTAGAATTTGGAAATTTTGCCTTGTAAGTCATAAAACTTTTAAACCCTAATAACTACAGACCTGAAACTTGGTATGTAGCTTCCTTATGATGAGTCGGTGCGCATAGTTTATTTCGATTTTTGATTCGATCCCCAGGTCATGGATTATCTTCTCTTTTGTACTTGGAATTTTGCCTCATTTGTTATCAAAGCGGTATGTGGGACATCCGTGTTCTATGAACACATTTTCCAGTTATTGCTACCCTAATCATTGATTGCCTACCACATCTAACATACCATTTTACTATTATTTTTATTCTTCATCTTCATTGCTTGGCCCTAAATGATACTCATTTTTGTTGGTGGGCCGTTAATCACCATTCCATTCCCTTGTGTGGGAGAATGGGATTTTATACATGCCTTAACCCTTTTACCCCTAAGTAACTGGAATGGATTTTCATATGCTAAGTTTTCAACCAATCTACCCATCACAAAATTATTTTTAAACTAGTCCATTTATGAAAAGAGGGTGTTGTTTTTCGCAAAAAGTTCAGATCCAGATGAGACGGCTCGTCACGAGCCGGCTCATTTGGATCTACACTTTTTGCAAATACCACTATACAGGCCTGTATATGGTACCGTAACAAGGAATCTCACTGGGCCTGTGGTGTTGAAAGGCTTAATGATGAATCTTACTGGGATCCACATGTACGGGCAAGTGATCCGGTGTAGTCAGCAGGCCTCGACAAATTCTTAATTTTCCTCTCGTCAAGATTGGAATTAAACTAATCCAATCTTTTATTCCGTCAACACAGTGCGTATGTGCCGTGAAACACGGTGCCGTGAAACATTTTTGATATCCAGTCAATACTATTTTTGCATTTTACAGCCATTTGTAGGTGTTGACGGGATAAATAGAATAGTAGGTTAGTGCCGTGAATGGGAAAAAATATCTGGCGCGGCATGGAAACGGGATGTGCTCGGCAGAGCCTCGCCCATCCCATTTCCTCAGCCTTGCCAGATATTTTTCCCATTCACGGCACTGACCTACTATTCTCTATATATATGGTAATGCTGCATTATTCCTTCAAATTATCGCTTGTCTGGATCCAAAATGCACTTGCTAATAAAAATTTATATGCGGATGAGTGGATTAGTCGAGGCCTAGTCTGTTCCACATTCTGCTGCCAACAAACTTTTGGCTATTAAACACATCAAATCTCAGAAATATATAAAGGTAAGTACTTTTTCATCAATAACAAAAAGGTCACCCTCCCCGTTTTGTTTTATTTGATACATTTCTATCAAATATTGATTTTATTGCGAAAAAAACTATTTTTTAACATGAGGATAAAAGGAGGTAAAGAGAGACAATTGATGCGGGTTGAAAAACAAAAACATTTGGAAATTGACTCCGCAACCTGGCTAGATAGCTTGGAAATGATGTAACTAAGAAAACAAGTTAGATTTTGACAATCGGTCCACAATTAAAAACTTATTTAAAAAATTCTCATAGGAAAATGTTTCTGCACAATAAACTCAATATTTGGTAGAATTTCATCAAATATTTTTTTTGGGAGTGTGACTATTTTGTTATTGATGAAAAACTGCTTACAGTTAAATATTTTTGGGATTTAATGTGTTAAATAGCCAGAAGTTTGTCGTCAGAAAAACATGGAATAGACAGTAGTAACGATATCTGGCACAGCAGGAAACTGTTTTTATTGTAAATTAAGTGCTGACTCCATTCCATGAAATAAATGTTTTTTTAAACTAACCCACTTACCAGTAGAAACTGAAGGGGTCAGTGGAAGAAGGGGGCTAAGTCCCTAGTGGATTTTGCCCCCGTTTCCACTGACGCCTTCAGTCCTTTATGGACTTAACCCCCTTCTTCCACTGACCTCTCCATTCCCTTATGGACTTATCCTCCTTCTTCCACTGACCCGCCAAGTTCATTATGGACTTAGCCCTCGTCTTCCACTGACCCGCCAAGTTCATTATGGACTTAGCCCCCTTCTTCCACTGACCTCTCCAGTCCCTTATGGACTTAGCCTCCTTCTTTCACTGACCCGCCAAGTTCATTATGGACTTAGCCCCCTTCTTCCACTGACCCGCCAAGTTCATTATGGACTTAACCTCCTTCTTCTGGTTTCACAAGTAATCATTGAACTATTGATCAAAACATTTTGATGAAATAAGCACAAAATTTCGCAAAACATTGCTTATGTGCGGTATGCCATGATTTACTAATTGTATCCCCCGGACTCCGTCGGGGGATACTATGGATTTGACAGCGCGACGCGTCCGCGTCCGCGTCCGCGTCCGCGTCCGCCGCAGACACTTCTTGTCCGGAGCATAACTCGAACACCCTTTGGAATATTTTCATGAAACTTCACACATGCATAGACCACGACCCGAACCCGTGTGTCGCGCGCAAGAATGACAACTCTTGCATAGCTAATTTTTTAGTTATCTCCCTTTTTTGTTTCTCGCACTGATTTCGTGTCCGGAGCATAACTCCACCACCCTTTGGAATATTTTCATGAAACTTCACACATGCATAGACCACGACCCGAAGGTGTGTCGCGCACAAAAATGACAACTCTTGCATAGCTAATGTTTTAGTTATCTCCCTTTTTTGTTTCACGCATGATGATTGACCATAACTCAACCACCCTTTGGAATATTTTTATGTAAACTTAACACATTCAATTAGACCACGAACCGAAGGTGTGTCGTGCACAAGAATGACAACTCTTGCATAGCTAATTTTTTAGTTATCTCCCTTTTTTAGTTTTGTTTTCGCTCACTGATTTCCTGTCCGGAGCATAACTCGACCACCCTTTGGAATATTTTCATGAAACTTCACACATGCATAGACCACGACCCGGAGGTGTGTCGCGCACAAGAATGACAACTCTTGCGTAGCTATTTTTCAGTTATCTCCCTTTTTTGTTTTGCGCACTCTACAAACTGGACAATAATGCATGAAGACCTGTTTTCTCGTCTGCTCTGTACACCTTTTCTCGTGTGCTCTGTACACCTTACCTGTAGAGAGAACAATAGAAACTGGGAGAACCATGTGCTAGCATGGGCTAGCATGTGCAGATGTCCAGTGCTTGACCACTGTTGACCAGTTAATTTATACAGGTAAATTACTACATTGGGTACTGTGTTGAAAATATTGTGGCATTATATGGACTTGTGCAGATATATGTAGATAAATATAGGACTATTAAAAAAAAATCTGGTCTCCAATAGCAAGCATTATTATTTTTAAACTTTTCTTTTTAATTTTTTTTTTTAAATTTTTTTTTTATTTTTTTTTCATTTTTTTTTTCATTTTTAGCCAGGTTTTTTGAAAAAAAATCCAGGCTATTGGATTGGCGAAAGCCGGGCGGGCGGGCGGGCGGGCGGCGGGCGGCGGGCGGGCGGCGGCGGCGGGCGGCGGGCGGCGTCCACAATCAATGTTAAGTTTTCGTGTTTGAGTCCATTTCTTTGTTACTGTACCACCTAGGACCACCAAACTTTCACAGCTTCATAATCAAGGGGTGCCCACCACATATCACTATCCAACATGTTGCTTTTGTTTTAACTTCACCCATTTTTTCCGCGTAGTCGACTTAGCCATTTTCAATGTTAAGTTTTCGCGTTTACAATGTTAAGTTTTCGTGTTTAAGTCCATTTCTTTGGTACTGTACCACCTAGGACCACCAAACTTTCACAGCTTCATAATCAAGGGGTACCCACCACATATCACTATCCAACATGTTACTTTTTTTTTTAACTTCACCCATTTTTTCCGCGCTGTCGACTTAGCCATTTTCAATGTTAAGTTTTACGCGTTGTTTACAATGTTAAGTTTTCGTGTTTAAGTCCATTTCTTTGGTACTGTACCACCTAGGACCACCAAACTTTCACAGCTTCATAACCAAGGGGTGCCTACCACATACAACTATCCAACATGTGACCATTTTTTTACCTTCACCTATTATTTCTACGTAATTGACTTAGCCATTTTCAACGTTAAATTTTTAACGTACGTCTGGTTAGAGTTTTTTGGTTAAAACTTTTTCGTTGTACTATATCTCTGCAACTGCTTCGCCCATTACCTTGAAACTTCACATGGGTGTTTATCATCATCCATATTTTCATTCTAACCCCCAACCGTGCGGCCCCTGTGCCCAATGTCAAGGTCAAATTACTTTGAATTTGAATTTTTTTGTTAAAGTTTTTTTGTGTACTATATCTCTGCAACTGCTTCACCCAATACCTTGATACTTCACATGGGTGTTTATCATCATTGTCGCACCTGCTTGCGGAAAGCGCGATCCTGTGCCCAATGTCAAGGTCAAATTACTTTGAATTTTTTTGTTAAAGTTTTTTCGTGTACTATATCTCTGCAACTGCTTCACACAATACCTTGATACTTCACATGGGTGTTTATCATCATTGTCGCACCTGCTTGCGGAAAGCGCGATCCTGTGCCCAATGTCAAGGTCAAATTACTTTGAATTTTTTTGTTAAAGTTTTTTCGTGTACTATATCTCTGCAACTGCTTCATCCAATACCTTCATACTTCACATGGGTGTTTATCATCATTGTCGCACCTGCTTGCGGAAAGCGCGATCCTGTGCCCAATGTCAAGGTCAAATTACTGAATTTTTTTGTTAAAGTTTTTTCGTGTACATATCTCTGCAAACTGCTTACTTTCCCAATACCTTGATACTCACATGGGTGTTTATCATCATTGTCACCTGCTTGCGGAAAGCGCTATCCTGTGCCCAATGTCAAGGTCAAATTACATTTGAATTTTTTTGTTAAAGTTTTTTCGTGTACTATACTACTGCAACTGCTTCACCCAATACCTGATACTTCACATGGGTGTTTATCATCATTGTCGCACCTGCTTGCGGAAAGCGCGATCCTGTGCCCAATGTCAAGGTCAAATTACTTTTAATTTTTTTGTTAAAGTTTTTTCGTGTACTATATCTCTGCAACTGCTTCATCCAATACCTTCATACTTCACATGGGTGTTTATCATCATTGTCGCACCTGCTTGCGGAAAGCGCGATCCTGTGCCCAATGTCAAGGTCAAATTACTTTGAATTTTTTTGATTAAAGTTTTTTCGTGTACTATATCTCTGCAACTGCTTCACCCAATACCTTGATACTTCACATGGGTGTTTATATCATCATTGTCGCACCTGCTTGCGGAAAGCGCGATCCTGTGCCCAATGTCAAGGTCAAATTACTTTGAATTTTTTTGTTAAAGTTTTTTCGTGTACTATATCTCTGCAACTGCTTCACCCAACCAATACCTTGATACTTCACATGGGTGTTTATCATCATTGTCGCACCTGCTTGCGGAAAGCGCGATCCTGTGCCCAATGTCAAGGTCAAATTACTTTGAATTTTTTTGTTAAAGTTTTTCTTTTTTTGTGTACTATATCTCTGCAACTGCTTCACCCAATACCTTGATACTTCACATGGGTGCTTATCATCATTGTTGCACCTGCTTGCGGAAAGCACGATCCTGTGCCCAAGTGTCAAGGTCAAATTACTTTGAATTTTTTTGCTAAAGTTTTTTCGTGTACTATATCTCTGCAACTGCTTCACCCAATACCTTGATACTTCACATGGGTGCTTATCATCATTGTTGCACCTGCTTGCGGAAAGCACGATCCTGTGCCCAATGTCAAGGTCAAATTACTTTGAATTTTTTTGCTAAAGTTTTTTCGTGTACTATATCTCTGCAACTGCTTCACCCAATACCTTGATACTTCACATGGGTGTTTTTATCATCATTGTCAACACATCTTTGCTGCGGAAATGCGCGATATCGTCAGCATTTTGGCATACGTCCGTCCGTTCGTCCGTTTGTCCGGTTAAAGTTTTTTGGTTAACGTTTTTTCAAATTATTTTTCAATTTTTGTCTAGTAGCATAAGGTGGTAAGTGCTATATACAGACTATTCACCTGTGCATGTGCTAGCATGTGCAACTGACCACTGACAACTTACAGGTAATGTATACAGGTAAATGATTATATTACATTTCCGTAAATTGTGTTGAAAATATTGTGGGAATATGTGGACCTGTGTATATATGATATGTAGATAAATATAGGACTATTAAAAAACATTCTGGGCTCCAGTAGGGAGCATTATTCTTTTTCTTTTTTTTAATTTAATTTTTTTTTTTCCATTTTTTTTTTTCCATTCTTTTTCAATTTTTTAACTGACCACTAACTTATTACAGGTAATTTATACAGGTACATTATTACATTTCCGTAAACTGTGTTGACAATATTGTGGCGTGGCAGTATGTGGACCTGTGCAGATATATGTAGATAAATATAGGACTATTAACAAAAATTCTGGGCTCCAGTAGCGAGCATTATTTAAAAAAAAAAAAATTGTATATTACATTTCCGTAAACTGTGTTGAAAATATTGTGGCATTATGTGGACCTGTGCAGATATATGTATAAATATAGGACTATTAAAAAAAAATTCTGGGCTCCAGTAGCAAGCATTATTATTTTTTATTTTTCAACTTTTTCAATTTTTTAACTGACCACTAACTTATTACAGGTAATTTATATAGCTAAATTATTACATTTACCTAAACTGTGTTGACAATATTGTGGCAGTATGTGGACCTGTGCAGATATATGTAGATAAATATAGGACTATTAAAAAAAATTCTCGGCTCCAGTAGCGAGCATTATTTTTTTTTTATTTACATTCTATATTACATTTTCCGTCAACTGTGTTGAAAATATTGTGGCATTATGTGCACCTGTGCAGATATATGTACATAAATATAGGACTATTAACAAATAATTCTGCGCTCCAGTAGCTTCACACATGCATAGATCCTAAAGGTGTGTCGCGCAAGAATGACAACTCTTGCATCACTAATTGTTTAGTTATCTCCCTTTGTCCGTCACCGATTTTGTCTCCGGAGCATAACTCGATCACCCTTTTTTCAAACTACTTGTGTATCTGGGGAGGGGGAGGGGGATACACATGCGCTTGTCGACAAGCGTCCATTTCTAGTTTTCAGTGTTTTTGAGAATAATGCTGCATTACATTAAAGGTTCATGCCCACTCAGTAGGCACACAATGTTCTTTATAAGAATTAAATAAGTGTATCATTGTGTGACTATTCCACCAGCCTGCTATACATATATAATCATTTGGTAATCTTTATTTTACTGATAGTGACTCGCGGTGGTATCAGGCTATTTTCATATGCATTTTTGTCGCCCTCGCTTGCGGAAAGCGCGATATAGTCGGCACTTTGGCGTACTTTGGTGTACGTACGTGTGTCCAGTTAAAGTTTTTGGTTAAGCTTTTTGGTTAAGTTTTTTGGTTAAAGTTTTTTAGTTAAGTTTTTTGGTTAAGTTTTTTGGTTAAAGTTTTTTGGTTAAATTATTTATACTAATTAAATGTGTCACCCGAAAAAATAATATTTTCGACGATTATAAAGTATGATCATTGCACACCAAAAAATAAATACAGAGAATAAATAGTAAACTAGATGGCCGCGGCCTGCATGTCGCGCCTTGTGGCGATGCATGGACACTAAAAAAAAAATATAGTATAACGAAAAACTTTAACCAAAAAACTTAACCAAAAAGTTAAACCGGACACACGTACGTACGTACGTACGCCAAAGTGCCGACTATATCGCGCTTTCGGCAAGCGGGCGCGAAAAAAACTTTAACCAAAAAACTTCAAAGTAATTTGACCTTGACATTGGGCACAGGA
Source organism: Conchocele bisecta (assembly GCA_029237695.1). Taxonomy (NCBI): domain Eukaryota; kingdom Metazoa; phylum Mollusca; class Bivalvia; order Lucinida; family Thyasiridae; genus Conchocele; species Conchocele bisecta. The sequence goes on along the minus strand of CM055265.1, from coordinate 25,774,631 downwards.
GCCGCACGGGAGGGGGGTAGAATGAAAATATATGATATATAAACACCCATGTGAAGTTTCAAGGTAAATGGGCAAAGCAGTTGCAGAGATATAGTATAACGAAAAACGTTAACCAAAAAACTAATAAAAAAACTTAACCAAAAAACTTAACCAAAAACTTTAACCAAAAAACTTAACCAAACAATTAACCAAAATTAACCACTTTAACCAAAAAACTTTAACCAAAAAACTTAACCAAAAACTTCAAAGTAATTTGACCTTGACATTGGGCACAGGGCCCGCACGGGAGGGGGGTATAATGAAAATATAGATGATGATACACACCCATGTGAAGTTTCAAGGTAATGGGCAAAGCAGTTGCAGAGATATAGTATAACTAAAAACTTTAACCAAAAAACTTAACCAAAAAACTTAACCAAAAAACTTAACCAAAATACTTTACCAAACAACTTAACCAAAAACTTTAACCGGACACACATACGTACATACGCCAAAGTGCCGACTATATCACGCTGTCCGCAAGCGGGCGCGACAGAAATGTCCATTAACATTTCAAGGAAACACAGTTATCATCCCTGAACATTTACATCTGATTTAAAATGTATAATGCCAATCAATATGTGGGATAATGGTGAATGAATGTTCATTTTGCCAGAAAATCTCATATCTACAGAATATACAAAACTATCTATCTATCTCTGTATTAGAACCTACTGAGCATGCTGAGTACCTTTAAGAAAAATGTTAACCCTTAGAACGCTATCTTAATTTTTTGTCATCTGCTGTTTATTTTCTATTTTCCAGTTTTATCATCAAAAACATGCTTTGACAGCAATTTAGAATAATTGACAACATGCTTTGACAGCACATCAGAATCATTTCCATTGGAAATCATTCTGAAGTGCTGTCAAAACATATTTTTATTGAGAAATAAGGCAAGATATAAACAGCAGACGACAATTGTTGTGTGTAGCGGTCTAAGTGTTAAAAACAGTGTCGATTGTTATACCCCACAATCAAAGTTTAGGGGCAGGTATATATGATTCAGCTTGTCGGTCGGTTGGAAAGGTTTGGTTTCTGCTCTACAGATACTAAACCAGATTTTTGTCAAGCCCGCTTAAGGAAAGCGAGAGTGATCACAATGACTTCCGGGTGTCTGTGCGTCGTCCGTGCGTTTTGCTGTGCGTGCAAATTTGCGTGAAAGTTTTCAGATACCTACTATCTCTGTAACCGCAAGTCGGATTTTCTTGAAACTGTGTATGCTTATTGGTCATCATCATCCATATATCCATTCTGTGTCCCACTCATGCGACCCCTATGCCCCTATGCCCCAAGGTCACGGCCAAATGACTTAGAAGTTTGTGTTATTATAAAATCTGCGTTAAAGTTTTTACATACCTTATATCTCCACAATTGTTACTCCAATTTACTTCCAACTTCCAATACTTCCTTTTCATCATCCATATTTTCATTCCATAGTCTGCCCATATGGTCCACATGCCCAAGGTCAAGGTCAAGGTCAAATTACTTTGAAATTTGTGTTAAAGTTTTTACTTACCTTATTTGACCACTAATAAACTAATAACAACGCTAGTAAATTCTTGATTATTTTATTTTGTAGGTCTTCCTATTATTTTTTTCACAATTTATGACCCATATGATCATATATCAATTTGTGGAATCTATGTGGTCACAGCAGCTCAACAATACAAGGTGTGCCTCATTCATGCCAAATATATATACCATAATAACGGCTGTAGTGATGCTGAAGAATCAGCCAACGGACAGTACCCAACCGGTTAGCCGTGGAGAAGGACAACCCCTGTACCGAGATCTCACCATCCCATTTATGAGTCACACCAGTCATTGTCTGCTATAATTCCGCCACAGCAAATTTATAAAATTTGTCCCCCAATTATAGCACCATCAACCAAATGTCACACGTTTGATCGTTTAACCCCAAGAGGACTAATGAGCAACGGAAAAAAAATCAAACAATATGTTACCAATACAATGTTACTTATTAAAGTATGCACCCCACAAACATCAATGCACTGACTTACACCATTATCAGACCCACCAGACTCCGGTTAATTCTATAATTATGTCCTAATGGTCTCCTTATTTTCAAAAAAATTCTGTTTCGTTTGTTCTCCAATCGTGCAATACCACCAGGCTCACCCCCTCTACATATTGATCGAGGCAAAATGTCAGACCATACAATTAGCGATTATGTGTACGTGCTAAATATGTATTCCATATATCAGACTTTAACCTGTCCAAAAACACACCAAGTTCTGAGTCCACTATACTGTTTCCTCCCACATGTAAAACGATCATAAAAAACGGCCAATACTCCATTCAAATTAGAGAGTACGCAGGTGATAGCTCACCCTAATCTCAATTGTGTTATACTATTTGTTATCCAGCATTGTGCCAGTATAAATTCCAGAAATAAGCTCAAGTAACACTATTTATGATCAATCTTGTTATAATTAAGCCAAAAAAATAGAGAGTTCGCGGGTAATGCCAATTGTGTCCGGGCGTTACCCTAATCTCTAATTGTATCAGTTTGAATTCCAGAAATAAGCTCCAGTAATACTATTTATGATCAATAATTGATTTATAATTAAGCCAAAAATTAGAGAGTTCACAGGTAATGCCAATTGTGTCCGGGCGTTACCCTAATCTCTAATTGTACCAGTATGAATTCCAGAAATAAGCTCCAGTAATACTATTTATGATCAATACTTGTTTTATAATTAAGCCAAAAATTAGAGAGTTCGCAGGTAATGCCAATTGTGTCCAGGCGTTACCCTAATCTCTAATTATCAATATTTTTTACAATTAATCCAAAAGTTAGAGAGTATGCAGGCCATGCCAAAATGTGCCAGGGCTTTACCCTAATCTGTAATTGTGCCAGCCTATAAATTCCAGAACACATGCGTGTAGTTTTATTGCAAAAAATTAATGCGAATTAACGCCATATTATAGATATCGGTCTAACGTACACAATCATGATTATGTACCCTCCCCCTAGCTGTGCCTGGAAATTGCTGAGCCGCCAATTGCACTGACGGCTGCAAAACCAGTTCCACAGTCGGACAATTCCACTGGCCATATTGACCGTCATGGCAAATGGAGCACACATGACTATACCTACAATATCTGAATAATCATTGGCCCTTATTGAAATCGCTACAATATCCGCGCTTGTTCAAACCTAAATTATCATGACTGCGTGAAAATGAAGCGGTGTTTGCGGGCTGGTTGACATAATTCTTAACCACAGCTCTGAATTAATTTTTGACCATCGGGCTGGGTTAACGGCTTGTCGCAGACGAAATTGTTCATCATATGTTCGCCAAAAAAAACCTAGATGACGCCCTGCCGCTTCCCTAATGATTGACATATACTGTATTAGGCCTGTCGCAGAATTATGTTTTGGAGTATGGATGGTCATAAATGTGAGAAATGCATCAGACCATCTTTCAATGGTGTTTACCTTATCGTTGCACGTTTTTTGTGCCGTCTCAACAAAGCCGCCAGCGCCAATACGTAGAGCCCCACCACCTGAACAGAAATCTAACAACTCGACACTGCCCTTCAGTAACAGTGTCGCTGGTAACAAGGTCAATGGGGGATAATTTTGAATATGCTGGGGCATTGCATTATTGTGGGGGAGTATATCAGCGTTCATTAATATGTCCCCAAAGTCCACAAAGTGCCCTTCATCATGCCCTTCCTGTCCGGGATTGTCACAGTGTGAATTCATTGACACTGCCTCGACCGTTTCACCACGCCTTTTTGAAGCAACAGCATCCTTCCCATCCTTTGTTGCTGCCCGCTTCAGAGCTTTCGCCCATCTAGCATCTCCTCTCGGTTTTCCTCTTCCCGGGATGACAAATATTATGCGAGAATTATATATTTTTTGAGAATTAAATTGTACGTCTTATCAGTTTGGAGGTCAAATCGGAAAGGAACTGTCAGCTGTCTAATCATACACGCATGCGCTGTGCCCACATTACCGATTCGCCCTCCCATCGTTTCGCCCCAAACGTGTGCATATCCGCAGTATTTCGTATTAGAAGCACACGTCTATCGATCCGTATTTATTCGGGCAAATAAAAACGGCTATTGCTTAACTTTACTTATATATCCACAACAAATTCAAATTTGGATTAAAGCTTTTACATACCTTAATTCAAACTTCAAATAAAAATACTGCGAGACCATCAAATGCCTCGGCGGGCTCGACATGCGGGCCGCGGCCATCTGGTTTGCAATATAATATTCCGTATTATATTATCAGATAAGGCATGTTTAAACTCGTTCTGGTATGCATAAATATGATGTATGACTTTACGGTACACTGAAGAGAAAAGATAATAAGTACAATGTATAAACATTATGATCATTAATCTCATGTTTTTGTACCACTAGAATGATAGATAGATTAATTGATTAATTGTACTTAACAGGGTGTCAACAGCTACAGTGTATGGTCATTTTAGGCACCGTTCAACTGGGGGTAAAACCCTTATTTCATCTGTAAAGAGGGATTCCAAAATCAGAACTGAATATTTGCATCAAGAAAATATATATTCAGCCCTCAATTTAGAATATCCGTATCTGGTGCCAGGTCCTCAATGCACAATAGTCAATTAGTTCCAGACGTAATCGGAGTACACTAATCTTATTACATGTACAATGCGGGTAAACAGATCAACACTCGCGTACCAGAAAGCAAAAATGTACATGAGGGCCAAATCAAGGATATCATAATTATACCCCCCCCCCACATCGAGTTGTGGGGGGGGGGGGTATACTGGAGTCAGGTTGTCCGGACACATCGAGTTGTGGTGGGGGGGGGGGGGTATGCTGGAGTCAGGTTGTCCGTCCGTCCGTCCCGTCCGTCCGTCCGTCCGGTCCGTCCGTCCGTCCGTCCGGTCCGTCCGTACCGTCCGTCCGTCCGTCCGTCCGTCCGTCCGTCCGTCCGTCCGTCCGTCCGTCCGTCCGTCCGTCCGACCGTCCGTCCGTCCGTCCGTCCGTCCGTCCGTCCGTCGTGTCCGTCCGTCCGTCCGTAACGTCCGTCCGTCCGTCCGTCCGTCCGTCCGTCCGTCCGTCCGTCCGTCCTCCGGGCACACATACAGGGTCTTAGGTGGTTAGAGGCGTGGCCTAAGACAAAAGAATACAATAGATTTATTCCGTTGACCACTTAAGCCTATTGTTCCTTAGGTGGTCATTCCTTTGATCTTTTATATAGTAAAAACCACCTAAGGGATGTCACGTAAGGACGTCCGTCCGTCCGTCCGTCCGTCCGTCCGTCCGTCCGTCCGTCCGTCCGTCCGTCCGTCCGTCCGTCCGTCCGTCCGTTTGTGCGTGCGTGCGTGCGTGTGTGTCCGTCTGTGCGTCCGTCCGTCCGTCCGTCCGTCCGTCCGTCCGTCCGTCCGTCCGTCCGTCCGTCCGTCCGTCCGTCCGTCCGTGCATCCGTAAACTTAACATCAGAGAAATATTGTTATAACTTCTATTTCCTTCATCTAAAATGCTTAATATTTCACACATGCATTCCTGTAAGGCTCTACTACCATGCTGTGCCAAATCCACGAATGTCCAACCCCCGCTGATCCCATGGTCAAGGTCAAATACTTACAAAACTTAACATCAGAGAAATATTGTTATAACTTCTATGTCCTTCATCTAAAATGCTTAATAGTTCACACATGCATTTCTGTAAGGCTCTACTACCATGCTGTGCCAAATCTATGACTGTCCAACCCCCGCTGATCCCAAGGTCAAAGTCAAATACATGGTCTCTTTACAAAACTTAACATCAGAGAAATATGTTATAACTTCATCTAAAATTCTTAATATTTCATGCATGCATTCCTCTAAGGCTCTACTATCATGCTGTGACATATCCCCGCTGATCCCAAGGTCAAGATCACATACTTAGTCTTTTTACAAAACTTAACATCAGAGAAATCGGTTATAACTTCTATTTCCTTGCTCGGATCTGCTTCATATTCACGTTCGTGCCGCCCCCGCTAAGCCCATAGTCAAGGTCACAAGCCCACACACTTGGACAATTTTACATATTTAGGGGTACCTGGGCCCACGCGGGGGGTATTCCGTAAGCCTCGCTTACTGACCAATCTAGTTCTTGTAAGGATGACCCTCATCGCTAATGTACCCGCCTCATGCTCCCAGCAACCGCCCACAGAAAGTCAGTTAGTATAAAAGTGTTCCCACGGACAGGAAACTCTTTAACTCTTTGCATGCTGGGAAACTTGTGGGCTATAAATAGTTCAAAACTAGCGGACAATAATTCATCATATTTTCTTGTATATCTCCCCATAAATATCATGAATATGTCTTGGAATTTCATTAGAATTGAGTCCTGAGGACTCGATTCTAATGAAATTTCAAGACATATTTACACAGAGAAATAAAACATATACTCCTAGTTCGTTTGGCGGATATTTTCGCCGTTATAGCATGCAAAGAGTTAAATGTCGGTTATCAACATGAAACTTCAAGGCAATGAGACATTGTTGAAAGTGTGTCACATACTTCCATATAAATGAAAGTTCAGTCTTATATGATTCTAAAAAAGTGTGTACTTATATAATGTATGCATTACCTTGCAATCCATATGCATTACATATAATATATTACTTGCGCCGTGGGTGGTTGGTCGGGCGAAATTGACGGCGTAAATTAACGGTAGGGGTTCCTCCTTATAGGAATCACGCTTTGCTTTGGCTCTCAGGTACGTTTTTATTTGTGGCTCTTTTGTTACCTGGTAGTTGAATTGGGTTATTGTCCATTATAAAAGTAGTAAAATTATTATTTATTGATCCCAGTGATTCTGGTGTGGTGAGGACCTGGCATCAGATCAGGATTATTCTGATTTCAGGGCTGAATATATTTTTGTTTTATTGTAAATATTCAGTTCTGATTTTGGGATTCCCCCTCCCCCTCCATTTGTACATGTACTTGAACATGTGAACATGTACATGTACTTGTACAGGTAACAGATGGGATTTAGTACTAAACCCATTGACCCGGCCTTAAATGACCTTAGCTGTTGATAGGCCGTTAAACCCCAACAATCAAACAAACAAACAAATAAATAATTACTTGCACCATTGTAAACAATATATTCCTGGTAACCACATGAGAAGGTCAATCTACCCAACCTTTGATTTTAGTAACATATACATGTATGTATTATAATATATCAAATATATATCTCTTAAAATATAAGATATAACAGTATCATAATACAAGTAACAAGTTGATACATTGATGGTAGGCGTACATGTACAAATATAGGCTGCCAGGTAAAACAACACATTTTTTCGTCACAAATAAGGATTTATTTCACATAAAATGTATACGTTATGTCTACACTGTATTCGATATAATGTAATTACGGTAAAAGGAAGATACTTCTGAAACATTATACACAGTATGTCAATATATTATACAAAATAGCAGGTTGCTTTATTACGCTTTTCACAAAATTACCATTTTTTTTTAAGTACCTTCTACGTAGATCTGCAACGTTAAGTCACGTCGACTTCAAACGTCAACAGTTTTTTTGTTGTTATCATCCATACTTTCATTCTTGTAGACCATCCATTTGGCCTTCCTAGACAAGGTCAAGTCACATTGCGTTAACGTTTTAAGAATTTTGAATACAACATTTAAGTAATATATATATAAAACAACATATTATATACACCCTGATGCGGTCACTAAACATTAGGACTGTCAATAGACCCTTGGACAACCAACTGCCTAGATGGGCTGAACATGCGGCTGCAGCCTTCTGTTATACATATTGGACATTGTTTTCAAGTTTTTTGTGGCCATCTTGGATGCTATATTTTTCAAATATAAACTTATTGAAGCTTTACTAATAGTAAGTGGGTGGCAGGTGGGTGCAAGGTGGGTGCAAGGTTGGTGAAAGGTGGGTGCAAGGTGGGTGCAAGGTGGGTGGAAGGTGGATGCAAGGTGGGTGCAAGGTGGGTGCAAGGTGGGTGCAAGCGATGGGTAATTTAACGATCGGGGTTCATCCTTACCGGTATTCCGATTGGAGACCTGGTTTGGCCTTCACATACGTCTTTGGCATTTTGTATGTGACAGTTGAATCTGGTTATACCCCTTATGTGAGTATTACGATTATTCGTAATCCTATTTTAGGGGAAGGGGCCAAGTGACTGTTGTGGTATGGACCTGCCTGGTTTGGCCTTCACATACGTCTTTGGCATTTTGTATGTGACAGTTGAATCTGGTTATACCCCTTATGTGAGTATTACGATTATTCGTAATCCTATTTTAGGGGAAGGGGCCAAGTGACTTTGTTGTGGTATGGACCTGCCACCAGGTCAGGTTATTCGAATTTCAGAGCTGAATATATTGTTTCTCGATGTAAATATTCAGTTCTGATTTTGGAATTTTCCCCCCAATGCAGCAGTTTAAAACGGGATTGAACCCGTTTGCCCGGCCTTACATGACCTTAGCTGTTGATAGGCCGTTAAACACCAATAAACAAACAAACAAATTTACTAATGGTAAATGTAGGTCCAAGCCAATTAAGAATCAGTTCATATATGTTGTGAAGAATATGTAACTTTTACTGATTTTGCTGGCAATCTTGGCAGCCATCTTGAATATTTGAACGGTTATGCGACTCATAATTATTGGAAATGTTAATATATGCATTGTTCAGTGATATGATGCCACCCTATGTGTGAATATGTTCATTATAGTCGCCTTTGTGTGGTTAATCAATTTATGGCAACCATCTTGGATGCCATATTGAATTCTGGATTAAGCTCCAGTGGAATTCATGGGGAGCGACCTATACTGAAAAATTCAGCTTTGGCTTATATTTTTCCAATCTTTGGCGATTTTATGTCCTACAATTTGCCTATAAGCCTCATTTCTCCCGCCACTGCCAGTATGAGATATTCAGTGAAAGTGACCAATGTGTTTAGATGTGCCCAATGTTTGTTTCAGAGCCAAACAGTTGTCAGATGGTGGTGTTTGGCCGGTACGGTGCCATGTCAGCCCCTGAAGGCCAAGTCTGGTACCGACGCATTGACACCAACAGTGACATCGCATGCAAGGCAGAATGCCTGAACGACATAGACTGTGACTTTGCGGCCATTGTGTCACATAGTGATACATTCTGTGCCCTGTATCAGACGCAAATGTGGCAGCCGGCAGACGGTGGCGATGACCTACTTTGGTTGAAGGTCTGTGAACAAGGTACGTACCGTTTCATACAACTACTAGAGTGGGTTGCATGTGGGAGTATGCGATGGGTAATTTAAAGATCGAGATTCATCTTATCGGAAGCCCGACCAGAGACCTGGTTTGGCCCTCACATACGTCTTTGACATTTTTGTATGTGACAGTTGAATCTTATAAGAATAATCCTACATACAATTATATTGTTTTTGAGGGAAGGGGCCAAGTGACTTTGGTGTGGACCTGACACCAGGTCAGGTTATTCCAATTTCAGGGCTGAATATATATTTATCTCGATGTAAATATTCCTTTCTGACTTCAGGATTTACCCCCCTCCACCCCCCCCCCCCCCCCCCTCCCCCCCCCCCCCCCCAATGCAGCAGGTTAATTACAGGATCGAACCTGTTGGCCCGACCTTAAGTGACCTTAGCTGTTGATAGGCCATTAAACAACAATAAACAAACCAACAAAACAACTACTAGAACCTGCTAGAAGAGCCTGAGTCCTCCCTTTGAATAAGCCATAGATGTATGTTGGTTTTATATTTTGCCTTCTTTTGCAGTAAAGCATAGTTAATCTTTTCCAAACATAGTTTAACAACAATTTAGAATCATTTCCATTGGAAATGATTCTAAATGTGCTGTCAAACCATGTTTTATTTAAAAAAATGAAAACAAATGATAAGCAGCAGACGACAACATTTAGTCTAGCAGGGTATCATTAAATTCCACCTCCTACAGGCCAGTACTGGTCATTGCTGTCAAACCATGTTTTATTGAGAACAAAATGATAGCAAATAATAAGCAGCAAACAACAACATTTAGTTCAGCAGGGTATCCTTAATTTCCCCCTCCTACTGGTCACCGTGACGATAAATCCACTTAAATCTGCTCACAGTTGACATGCATTTTACACTTGTTTACTGAAAGTCCAGGGTTAAATACTTCGAGTTAATGAAAATTTGAGTTAACAAGAGTTATTAGATAGGAAAACATGTATTTCGCACCAAGAATTTGAATTTGATTTATCAGTAGTTTGACGAGTGTAGATTGTATTTCCATCATTTGTATTGTTCATCATTGTTTTATTTTTATCCTAATCATTTGATTTTCTAACACATCTAACATACTATTTTACTATTATTTTCTTCTTCATCTAAATTGCTTGGCCCTAAATGATACTCTTTTGTGTTGATGGGCAGTTAAGCACCATTCCATGATTCCATCTTCATTCAGACATACCGCGTGGGGAATGCACCATCAGAACCTACCCCGGAATACACGGTGCTGATGACACTATGGAGGAATTCACGATTGAGGGTGTGTCTCGTGGTCGTGCCCAGTACCTGTGTTCTTCAGCCTGCCGATCGTTCCCACTGTGTTTTGCGAGCAGCCTCCGCGACCTGAACCAGGCGGGCACCATGTTCCAGTGCAGCACGTACCTGATGGCCCAGGTTCCCGCGGGCTCCCTGCAGCCCCGGCCTGGCAACCCCGTCACCTACATCAAACTGTGCCCAGCGGGTGTGTAATACAGTGAAGGCTCTCTAAACCAGACACCCATGGATGTCCCAAGGTGTCCGGTTTAGAGATGTTTCACTGTAAATCAGGCATTTGATAATTCTGAGACATAGTTGTGTCCTATGCGATCACAAACAGGCATAATATGTGAGTTAATTGACCAAGAAACCCGTCAAATTATCACAGTATGTTTTCTTGGTTTCCGGTTTAGAGGGGTTCCTCTGTACATAGAAAATACCAGGATAGTGTTTTTATGCCACCAGGTTTCGAAGAAACGGGTGGCATATAGTGTTTGGACCGTCCGTCCGTCCGTCCGCCTGTCCATCTGTCCGTCCGTCTGTCCGTCCGTCCGTGCGTCTGTCTGTCCGTCTGTCCGTCCGTCACCACTTTGTCACAGTTTCTCAAACTGGCCATAGCATCTACATAAGTTGCTTAATCGCTTCAATACTTCAACACTTCATTCATTGGTATGTGTGCCACACCTGCCTTTTCATAATTTATATGACCTTCACCTTTTGACCTTCACCAGGTTACTTAAATGACTTAACAATTTTGGTTAACCAGTTCGTCACAGTTTCTCAAACTGGCCATATCATCTACATAAGTTGCTTAATCGCTTCAATACTTCAACACTTCATTCATTGGTATGTGTGCCACACCTGCCTTTTCATAATTTATATGACCTTCGCCTTTTGACCTTCACCAGGTTACTTAAATCACTTAACCACTTTGTCACAGTTTCTCAAATATGCTGCAGGTGGCATCCGCGTTCGACGGACGCATTTCTTGTTTTATATGAATTTGATCATGCAAGGCTAGATAACACTACCGTTTCTGAGTTTAGCCTGATAATCGTGATATCAAAAGACACTAATACTGGATACTATTTATCAAGCAAAGTTTTAGCTATGGAATGAGCAATTATGACATGGCTTTCTTTCAAAAGAATGCAGACTTGTTTCTATGCATCACTCCACTGACGTCATGTGATGCCGTTCGACCAGTGAAATGTCAGATTTCAATTTGTAGAAACTCAGATATTCCTATCAGGTCACTGCTTGATCGCAAAACCCATGAACTCCATTTCGCCAATCATAGCCACAAATGATTTATTGTATCCCCCCCCCCCCCCCACCCCCAGAACATCACGCGCATCTGCCGCAGACTTCTTGTCCGGGGCATAAACTCGAATACCCTTTGGAGTAAAATAATAACCCATTTCTCCAGTCATAGCTATACTTAGGATTGCAGTAGTGTAGATACTGATTGTCTTGAACAGTCTGCCAGTTTAATTAACCATTTCAACCATACAGACCATGAATCCCACATTTAGAAACACGGCAGATCCAGAAGATCTACAGTGTTTTGTCAGTATTTTTAGCCAGGTTTCTTTGGAGAAAAAAAATCCAGGCTATTGGATTGGCGAAAGCCGGGCGGGGGGCGGGCGGGCGGGCGGGCGGCCGGGCGGGCGGGCGCGGCCGGGCGGGCGGGCGGGCGTCCACAGTCAATGTTAAGTGTTCATGTTTGAGTCCATTTCTTTGTTACTGTACCACCTAGGACCACCAAACTTTCACAGCTTCATAATCAAGGGGCGCCCACTACATATCACTATCCAACATGTTACCTTTTCGAACGTCTTCTCCTCGGTAACCATTGGGCCTATAGTCACCAAACTTCATGGTCATGGTCCTTAGGTAGGGGGATTACAAAATTGTTAAAATGACATCATTACGTAATCCAAGATGGCCGCCATCTAAAAATAGCACAAATTCTTCAAAAATCTTCTTCTCAAGAACCACCAACCGGATTTCGACAAAACTTGGTAGGAATGATCGATGTACAATGCTCTTTCAAAGTTGTTAAAATGGTGACCCCGGGGTCAAAAATGGGTGTGGCCCGCGGGGTCAAATTGGGGTAAATTTTAAATTTTTATTTTTTGTCTGAATATGGTCATATCTATATCAAATCGAAGGTATCAACGAGGCGATCACTCTGGTGCATATTTTGTCGAAATCGGATGGTTTATGTCATCCAAGATGGCCGCCAAAAGGTCAAAAAGTTGTTCTTTTATTTAGAGTTTCAAAATTCTTCTTCACACGAACTACTTGGCCCATGGTGGCCAAACTTCACAGTTATGGTCCATGGGTGAAGCCTTTTCATATTTGTTAAAATGGAGGTCGTCGCTAATCCAAGATGGCCGCCGTCTAAAAATAGCACAAATTCTTAAAAAATCTTCTTCTCATGAACCGCCAGCCGGATTTCGATGAAACTTGGTAGGAATGATCGATGTACAATGCTCTTTCAAAGTTGTTAAAATGTTGACCCTGGGGTCAAAAGTGGGCGTGGCCCATGGGGTCAATTTGGGGTCCAATTTTATTTTTGACCGAATATGGTCATGTCTGTATCAAATTGAAAGTATCAAAGAGGCGATCGCTCTGGTACATTTTTTGTCGAAATTGGATGGTCATGTTATCCAAGATGGCCACCAAAAGGTCAAAAGGTCATTCTTTTATTAGAGATTTCAAAATTCTTCTTCACACGAACCACTTGGCCCATGGTGGTCAAACTTCAGTTATGGTCCATGGGTGAAGCCTATTCAGATTTGTTAAAACGGAAGTCGTCGCTAATCCAAGATGGCCGCCGTCTATAGCACAAATTCTTAAAAAATATTTTTCTCATGAACCGCCAACCAGATTTCGACGAAACTTGGTAGGAATGATCGACGTAGAATGCTCTTTCAAAGGTGTTAAAATGGTGACCCCAGGGTCAAAAATGGGCGTGGCCCGTGGGTTCAAATTTTATTTTATTTTTGACCAAATATGGTCATGTCATATATCAAATTGAAGGTATTGATGAGGCGATTGCTCTGGTGCAATATTTGTCAAAATCGATGATATGTCATCCATGATGGCCTCCAAAAGGTCCATTTATTCGAGATTTCTTTTTCTCAGGAACCACATGGCCGATGCTGGCCAAACTTCATAGTAAGTTAAGATCCTTGGGTGAAGCATTTTCAGATTTGGTAAAATGAGAGTCATCGCTTAATCCAAGATGACCACCATCTAAAAATAGCACAATTTTTTTAAAACACATGAACTCGATGTCACATTCTCCTCTGGTGTTCATGGAGTCAGGTGAGCGAATTAGGGCCATCATGGCCCTCTTGTTTGAACTTGACCCATTTTTTCCACGCAGTCAACTTAGCCATTTTCAATGTTAACTTTTCGCGTTTACAATGTTAAGTTTTCACATAGGACCAACAAACTTTCACAGCTTCATAACCAAGGGGTGCCCACCACATATCACTATCCAACATGTTACCTTTTTTTGAACTTGACCCATTTTTTCTGCGCAGTCAATGTTAACTTTTCGTGTTTACAATGTTAAGTTTTCGTGTTTAAGTCCATTTCTTTGGTACTGTACCACCTAGGACCACCAAACTTTCACAGCTTTATAACCAAGGGGTGCCCACCACATACAACTATCCAACATGTGACCATTTTTTTTACCTTCACCTATTATTTCTACGTAATTGACTTAGCCATTTTCAACGTTAACTGTTTAACGTACGTCTGGTTAAAGTTTTTTTTTCAAAGTTTTTCGTGTACTATATCTCTGCAACTGCTTCACCCATTACCTTGATACTTCACATGGGTGTTTATCATCATTGTCGCGCCCGCTTGCGGAAAGCGCGATATCGTCGGCATTTTGGCATATGTCCGTCCGTCCGTCCGTCCCTCCGTCCGTCCGTCCGTCCGTCCGTCCGTCCGTCCGTCCGTCCGTCCGTCCGTCCGTCCGTCCGTCCGTCCGTCCGTCCGTCCGTCCGTCCGTCCGTCCGTCCGTCCGTCCGTCCGTCCGTCCGTCCGTCCGTCCGTCCGTCCGTCCATCCGTCCATCCGTCCATCCGGGCACACATTAGGGTACTTATGTGGCTAGCCCCACAGGGTTATGGACTTGTTAAAGGATAGGGTTGGTTATAATTAGCCACCTAAAAAATCGTTTTATGTGGCTAAAAATCGTTTTATGTGGCTAATATTTAACATGTGATAAGCCACATAAGTACCCTAATGTAAGAACGTCCGTCCGTCCGTCCGTCCGTCCGTCCGTCCGTCCGTCCGTCCGTGTGTCCGGTTAAACTTTTTTGGTTAAAGTTTTTCCATCTACTAGATCTATTTTTTTAGTGTCCATGCCTAGCCCCAAGGCGCGACATGCAGGCCACAGCCATCTAGTCTACAAAAAATGGGTATAATTATGTTATCCAAGTGTGTATGCTTGGAAAAAACCTGGCCTTCGTGGCTTTGCCTCGTTTCTTGTTTTTAATTCATCCTCATTTGAATTAGTCAAAAATTAGAATGAACCAGTCTACGCCAGTTATTTATGGATGAAAGGGTTAACCCTTAGAATATATTAATGTGGGGAAAAAACATGGTTTGGCAGCATTTTAGAATCATTTCAATTGGAAATGATTCTAAAGTGCTGCCAAACCAAGTTTTTGATGAAAAAAATGATTTGTTGTATCTCAAGCTCCCCCCCCCCCCCCCCCCCCCCCCCCCCCCCCCAGAACATCATGCGCGTCTGCCGCACACACCTCTTGTCAGGGTCACAACTCGAATACCCTTAAGAGTATTTTCATGAAACTTCACACCTGCATAAACCATGACCCAACAGTGTGTCTCGTGCAAGAATGACAACTCTTGCTTCACTAATTTCCAAGTTATCTTCCTTTGTTATTTAGCGAAGTCATTTTGCGTCCAGAGCATAGCTCAAATACCCTGTGGAATATTTTCATGAAACTTAACACATGTATGGACAACCTCCAAAAGGAGTGTCACATGCAATAATGATAACTCTCGCCTTACTAACACATTAGTTGTCTCCCTCTATTTTGTTGTTGTCTGCATGTAGATGGGGAGGGGGATTCACATGTGCTTGTGGACAAACGTAAATTTCCAGTTTATATATCTGTATAGATGCCTGCACCAGAGAAGGATACACCGGCAATAATACTAGCCGCACCTATGACGTAAGCACGGTTGATACGTGTTTCGATGACTGTAAGCAAGATCTGTGGTGCATGTACGCTTCGGTGGACATCGTTCCTGGGGGCATGACCTGCTCCTGGCATAACGAGTACAAATTCGAACTCCAAGACAGCCAAGGAAGCACCATCTTCGGAAAGCTCTGCCCATTTGGTGAGTACCGTTATAACCCCACAGCTCCAGATAAGGTGCGTATTGGCGTAGTTTACACACTTATTTTAGCAGAATCTGCATTGATTATCGAAAGTGGGAGTACAAAATACTCACAGCAATGTGCATTGATAAATACTGTAAGAAAGTTGAAAATTTACTTACTACTTACTTGAGTTGCAAAAAGCAGCAGCTCAAATAAGTGAATTTCTAAAAAAGAATTATCGGTTAATTGTTCCCTATTTAATAAAAAAGAAAATCAATAATACATTTGTAAAATACACATTGAATTTGGAATCTGGGGTTATAATACTCTTTAGATACAAAACTTATCTGGAGCTCTGTAACCCTAAAAATTCAAACACAATTTATTCTGGGAAATGTACATTAATAATTATATGGTTTCACACATTAAAGAATGTCCAAATATTTATGGGTTAGTATGGTTGTACAGTTGAACTTCGATAAACTTGTTACCCATCTTTACCTCGAACTAGCCTGACAGTCCCGGCAGAATTCCTATATAATTACATTAAAACTACCTGGGAAAAGTTGAACTCGTAAAAGTCGAACAAACGTCATTGCCTCGAACCACTATCATGCCCCGCAGTGTAAAAATCCACTATAAACACCATCAACAACAACATGTCATATCATTGTCGCCAGGTTAGTTGATTGAACTTCACACCTATTGTTGACCAGTTGACCAAACACATTTCAAGTGGTCATTTGAGCGTAGACAATGGCGACAATAGTGACCAGAATATGTAAAAATGATGCATTAATCAACGTTGGCGAAGTTGTTAATTAAAAGGGTATAACACGTACAAGCCATGAGATTTTGTACCTACAAACATGCACGTAATTTCATGAAAAATATTTACAAAATCTACGATATTTTCCTGATATGATGTCGAATGTTGATGAAATTCTCAGAGCCGTATTTGCTCTGTAGATTTTGTCAACTTTCGATGTCATTCAAGGAAAATATACCAAATTTTGTAAATATTTTTCTTGAAATTACACACATGGAATGAGACGAGCAGAAAATCAAATAGCGCGTCTCATATGATCAGCAATTTAGAATCCCAATCGGTCGGAGCAATCAAGTCTGCCGATACATGCGTTACGTCACGTAGGCCATTTATAAATGGTTTGTGTTCTGTTGCTGTGCAATGGGTGTGTCAATAATATAAAACAAAGATGGAGTTACCGCTTTCTTTATTTTATTAATGCCTGTATCTGTTAATAAACGACCAACAGTGTAAATGTATAGAATACACAGTGACGATCAACCATAACTGAAGGGGTGAGCAAGGAAGCAAGGTACCGTAATTGTTTCACTTAGTGCACTGACCACCTCAATTACAAACCTAGATCTGAAACTGTCACGAGTGGAAAACCCGATATGTCGAACAATGGATAAATCCCGCACACTGTTCGACCTATCAAAGTTCCACTGTACTTGTTTGTCATAATAATGTATTTGGATGCAGTTTGTTTCACATGTGAAAAAACAAATTGTGTCCGAATATTTACAGTCTGTTTCAGGAAAGCTGCCCAAATATTACAGCTATATAAACAATGCAAAAACATTTTCTTTTTGTTTAGCAAAATTTAAGAATTTGCCTTCTTTTTATACGACCGCAACGGTACACATTATGTTTTACCACGGGGCGGGCGGCGGCGGACAGAAAAACTGCATACTAGATTGTGTACACAACTCCTCTGAAACCGTTCAGTCAATCGATCTGAAACTATACACACGTCTTCTACACATATGGAAAATGTGCACCTTGGTGTTTTTATGGCGAACAAATATTTTTTAACAAAAATATCATCTTTTTAACTTAGCCATTTTTTCTACATTTTTCTATGCAATTCTATATAGGGTAGAGAGTTTGTGTACACAACTCCTCTGAAACAGTTCCATCATTCGATCTAAAACTATACACACGTCTTCTACACATATTGTAGATGTGCACCTTGATGTTTTTATGCCAAATTTTTTTAACAAAAATATCACCTTTTTAGCTCGCCTGCACGAAGTGCAGAAGAGCTTATGGCATACCTCCGGCGTCGTCGTCCACAAACTTTACGTTGGGTAAATGTCTTATAACTTCTGTTTCCTTTCATGGAACACCTTGTTATTTCATACATGCATTCGTCAGATGACCCTCTATCATGCTGTAGCAAATCCATGACACACCACCCAACCCTTACCCCAGGGTCAAGGTCACAAACTTAGCACATTCATAAACTTAACGTTGGGGTAAATGTCTTATAACTTCTGTTTTCTTTCATGGAACACCTTTTCATTTCATACATGCATTCCTCAGATGACGCTCTATCATGCTGTAGCAAATCCATGACTCACCACCCAACCCTTACCCCAAGGTCAAGGTCACAAACCTAGCACATTCATAAACTGAATGTTGGGGTAAATGTTGTGTAACTTCTGTTTCTTTACAGGGAATACCTTCATATTTCATAAATGCATTCATCTGATGATACTCTATCGTACTATAGAAAATCCATGACCCACCTCCCACCCCTTTCCCCAAGGTCAATGTCACAAACTTAGCACATTCATAAACTTAACTTTGGGGTAAATGTCTTATAACATCTGTTTCCTTTCATGGAACGCCTTCATATTTCATACATTCATTCATCTGATCATACTCTATTGTGCTATAGCAACTCCATGACCCACCCCTTACCCCAAGGTCAAGGTCACAAACTTAGCACATTCATAAACTTAACGTTGGGGTAAATGTCTTATAACATATGTTTCCTTTCTTGGAACACCTTGATATTTCATACATGCATTCATCTGATGATACCCTATCATGCTATCACAAATCCATGACCCACCACCCACCCCTTACCCCAAGGTCAAGGTCACAAACTTAGCACATTCATAATCTTAACTTTGTGGTAAATGTCTTATAACATCTGTTTCCTTTCATGGAACGCCTTGATATTTCATACATGCATTCCTCATATGGCTCTCTATCATACTGTAGCAAATCCACAACCCACCACCCAACCCTTACCCCAAGGTCAAGGTCACAAACTTAGCATGTTCATAAACTTAACGTTGGGGTAAATGTTGTGTAACTTCTGTTTCTTTACTGGGAACACTTTGGTATTTCATACATGTATTCATCTGATGATCCTCTATTGTGCTACAGCAAATCCATGAACCCCCACCCCTTTCACCAAGATCAACATCATAAACTTAACGTTGGAGTAAATGTCTTTTTATAACTTCTGTTTCTTTACAGGGAACGCCTTGATATTTCATACATGCATTCATCTGATGATACTCTATCGTGCTATAGCAAATCCATGACCCACCCCCACCCCTTTCCCCAAGGTCAAGGTCACAAACATAGCACATTCATAAACTTAACGTTGGGGTAAATGTCTTATAACATATGTTTCCTTTCATGGAACGCCTTGATATTTCATACATGTATTCCTCAGATGACCCTCTATCATGCTGTAGCAAATCCACAACCCACCACCCAACCCTTACCCAAAGGTCAAGGTCACAAACTTAGCATGTTCATAAACTTAACGTTGGGGTAAATGTTGTGTAACTTCTGTTTCGTTACAGGGAACACTTTGATATTTCATACATGCATTCATCTGATGATTCTCTGTGCTACAGCAAATATCCATGACCGCCCCCCCCCCCCCCCCCCCCCCCCCCCCCTTTCCCCAAGATCAACATCATAAACTTAACGTTGGAGTAAATGTCTTTTTATGCCCCACCACGATAGTGGAAGGGGCATTTAGTGTTACCCTTGTCCGTCCCGTCCCGTCCGTCCCGTCCGTCCCGTCCGTCCCGTCCGTCCGTCCGTCCCTACGAGAACAATAGGTTATGTAATATTCTATTGTTCTTTCATTTTATGTGGCTACAGAACAATAGGGATGAACAAAGGAAAAGTTTAGGTTAGTCACATAAGTATCCATTTGTAGGAACTTCGTTCCCTTATTCCACTGACCCCTTCAGTCCCTTATTATACCCCCCCCCCCCCCCCCCCGCAACAAAGTTGTGGGGGGTATACTGGAGTCAGCTTGTCCATCCGTCCGTCCGTGTTTCCGTGTTTCCGTGTTTCCGTCCGTCACAAAACTTAACAATTGTAAATTTCCTTTTAACTTCTCTTTCTCTTTGCGGAAATCTTTCATATTTTACCCGCCCCTTCTCTGACACTCATACATCATTCTGCAACAAACCTACGACCCCCATTTATGCTAGGGGTCAAGGTCACGGACTTAGAAACTTAGAAAAACTAAAACTTAATAATTGTAAATTTCCTTTTAACTTCTCTTTCCCTTTGCGGAAATCTTTCATATTTTACCCACCCCTTCTCTGACACTCATATATCATTCTGCAACAAACCTACAACCCCCATTTATGCCAGGGCTCAAGGTCACGGACTTATAAACTTAGAAAAAAACTAAAACTTAACAAATGTAAATTTCCTTATAACTTCTCTTTCCCTTTGCGGAATGCAGTGATATTTTAACCGGCCCTTCTCTGACACTCATACATCATTCTGCAACAAACCTACGACCCCCATTTATGCCAGGTGTCAAGGTCACGGACTTAGAATGTCTAGTTTGCTTTTTTCAACTGGAACCACCATCGCACTCTCCATATGTGCTGACATAGTCTTTTATCTGAAAATGATAGTATGAGAGCTGGAATTCATTCTAGGTCGGGGCTGACGTGGGGGGGGGGGTATTCCGTAAGCCCCCGCTTACTGACAAATCTAGTTGACTTAGCCCCCTTATTCCACTGACCCCTTCAGTCCCTTATTGACTTAGCCCCCTTCTTCCACTAACCTCTTCAGTCCTTTATTGACTTAGCCCCCTTCTTCCACTGACCTCGTCAGTCCCTTATTGACTTAGCCCCCTTATTTCACTGACCTCTTCAGTCCCTTATTGACTTAGCCACTTTCTTCCACTGACCCTTCAGTCCCTTAGTGACTTATCCCCCTTCTTCCACTGACCCTTCAGTCCCTTATTGACTTAGCCCCCTTACCACTGATCTCAGTCCCTTATTGACTTGCCCCCTTCTTCCACTGACCCCTCAGTCCCCCTTATTGACTTAGCCCCCTTCTTCCACTGACCTCTTCAGTCCCTTATTGACTTAGCCCCCTTCTTCCATGACCCCGTCAGTCCCATTATGACTAGCCCCCTTCTTCACTGACCCCTTCAGTCCCTTATTGACTTAGCCACCTTCTTCCACTGTCCCCCGTCAGTCCCTTATTGACTTAGCCACCTTCTTTCACTGACCCCTTCAGTCCCTTATTGACTTAGCCCCCTTCTTCCACTGACCTCTTCAGTCCTTATTGACTTAGCCTCCTTCTTCCACTGACCCATCAGTCCCTTATTGACTTAGCTTCTTATCCTCTTCAGTCCTTTATTGACTTAGACCTTTTCCACTGACTCGTCGTCCTTATTGACTTAGCCCCCTTATTTCACTGACCTTCTTCATCCCTTATTGACTTAGCCACTTCTTCACTGACCCTTCAGTCCCTTATTGACTTATCCCCCTTCTTCCACTGACCCCTTCAGTCCTTATTGACTTAGCCTTATTCTTCCACTGACCCCTTCAGTCCCTTATTGACTTAGCCCCCTTCTTCCACTGACCCCTTCAGTCCCTTATTGACTTAGCCCCCTTCTTCCACTGACCTCTTCAGTCCCTTATTGACTTAGCCCCCTTCTTCCACTGTCCCCCGTTCAGTCCCTTATTTGACTTAGCCCCTTCTTCACTGACCCCTTCAGTCCCTTATTGACTTAGCCATTATTCCACTGTCCCCGTCAGTCCTTATTGACTTAGCCATTCTTCACTGACCCCTTCAGTCCCTTATTGACTTAGCCCCTTCTTCCACTGACCTCTTCAGTCCCTTATTGACTTAGCCTCCTTCTTCCATGACTTCAGTCCCCCTTATTGACTAGCTTCTTCCACTCCTCTTCGTCCTTTATTGACTTAGCCCCCTTCTTCCACTGACCCCTTCGGTCAGTCCCTTATTGGACTTAGCCTTATTTCACTGCCCTCTTCCATCCCTATTGATAGCCACTTTCTTCCATGACCCCTTCAGTCCATTATTGACTTATCCCCCTTCTTCCACTTGACTTTCAGTCTTATTGACTTAGCCCCCTTATTCACTGATCCCATCTCCCTTATTGACTTACTTCCTTTCTGACCCCCTTCGTCCTTATTGACTAGCCCCATTCTTCCATGACCTCTTCAGTCCCTTATTGACTTAGCCACTTTCTTCCACTGTCCCCAGTCAGTCCCTTAGCCCCTTATTCACTGACCCCTTCAGGTCCCTTATTAACTTAGCCACCTTCTTCCTGTCCCCCGTCATTACCTGACTTAGCACCTTCTTTCACTGACCCCTCCCAGTTCCCATTATTGACTTAGCCCCCTTCTTCCACTGACCTCTTCAGTCCCTTATTGACTTAGCCCCCTTTCTTACGTCCCCCGTCAGTCCTTATTGACTCAGCCCCTTCTTCCACCCCCTGACCTATTCAGTCCCTTATTGACTTAGCCCCCTTCTTCCACTGACCTCTTCAGTCCCAAATTGACTTAGCTTACTTCCATGACCTAGTCCCTATTGACCCCTTGCCCCCTTCTTCCATGACCTCTTCAGTCCCAAATTAACTTTTCCCCCTTCTTCCACTGACCCCTTCAGTCCCTTACTTCTTTTAAGTTTACTTAGGAAATGAAATGCCCTTTACCCGATATTTATGTGACGTTTTTCCATTTGCAGTGTCAAGGCCAGATGGTGAGTGTATATTCGAGAAACCCATTCACGGCGTGAAACTTGGACATTCGTATTACCGCCACTTTCCTGTGGAGACCGAGGATGGTTGCCCTTACATCTGCTGGTCTGACCCACTCTGTGAGGGCGCGTCTCTGCTGCGCCTGCCGGGTGGATTGTTCTGTGCCTTATATCTGGCCGAACGGACACATGAAACACAACCTGAAGTCAACAGCCTCGTCTGGTACAGAACCTGTCTCAAAGGTACAAAGGCACATTTGTCACTGTGCCAGTAAAATGCGGCTTATGGTGTTGTTTTTAACCCTTTCACAAGTAACTTGAATTAATTTTTGTCGTGCTCGCTTGCGGAAAGCGCGATATAGTCGGCACTTTGGCGTACGTACGTACGTGTGTCCGGTTAAAGTTTTTTGTTAAAATTTTTCGTTATACTATATCTCTTTTTTTAGTGGCCATGCCTCGCCACAAGGCGCGACATGCAGGCCACGGCCATGTAGTTATATGTTAATTTCCGGAATGATCCAATCGTCACAAAATGATTTTCAGATTAGTCCATTTATGAAAAATTGGTATTTTGTTATCAAAAATATGAAAATTTCTTTCAAAAAGTGCAGTTCCTGATGAGACGAGCCGGCTCATCTGGATCTGCACTGTTTGCATAAACCGCTATAGCGGGCTTTCCGGTTCAAAGGGTTAACAATGTAGCTCCTGATAGTGTATAGGTGTGTTCCTGCAGCAGGATAAGGATCTACCGTTTGCTGTTTGTTAGAAACAGGACATGTGTTTAACCGACTGAATGGCGATCAGTGCAGATGCAGATCAGACTGCTTGAATATGCAGGCTTATCTGGACCTACACTGGTCACATCTGCCATAAAGCCCCATTTCTCCAGTCACAGCCACACTTATGGCATAGAGGATCTCAAGTACATTTCTATTTGATGTGAAGTTTGAGTCGAGCACAATTTATGCACTTGGTTTTGTGAGATGAATGAAATATACAGTGAAACCTCACTAAACCGGACACCCTGGGAGGTTCACAGGGTGTCCGACTTAGAGAGGTTTGACAGTAAATCAGGCATTTGATCATTCTGAGCCGTAGTTGTGTGCTATGCAATCACAAACAGGCATTATCACCTGAGATAAATGACCAAGAAACTCATCCAAAAATAAGATCACAGGTGTTTTATTGGTGTCCGGTTTAAAGAGGTTCCACTGTAGTTAAGTGCAGGTAACTCTGCAACATCTCTCCTATCGTGCTACTGATGATACAGGAGTTTTAGCAGGGTTACGTGTCCACAACTACATACTATTGTATCAACTGCATAAAAGTTTCATAAATCTCAAATCAAATTGAAATCCGATTGAGATTAATATGTTATCCCACGGCTACTATACATGAAAAGGGGTGTACATGAATCACGGCTACTATACATGAAAAGGGGTGTACTTGGCTACTATACGTGGTACATGAATCATTGATTCGCGTATAGTCAGAGCTCCAGATAAGGTGTGTATTGGCGTATTTTACGCAATTATTTTAGATGAATACGCATTGATTATCAAAAGTGGGAGTACACAATATGCACAGCAATGTGAAAATACACATTGATTTTCAAATTGAGTAGTGACAATACTATAAAGTTGAAAATTCACTTAGTTGAGCTCCTTTTGCAGCTCAAATAAGTGAATGTTTAAATTTGTGATATTTTTATCATTTGCTCCCTATTTTGTAATGTAGAAAATCAATAATCCATTTGTAAAAGTAAAATATGCAATGATTTTGAAATCAGGAGGTGTAATACGCTTTAGACACAGAACTTATCTGGAGCTCTGTATAGTACAACCACATCACACATACATACGTACCATTCGTATTTGTGACTACTTTTGACAGTGACTGATCGTTTTTCAAATCTGCCTTATTTTGTGCATCATTCCGACATGACTCATCATAATTATGATTCTTTCATAAGTACAGTAGAACCTCTCTAAACCAGACACCTGACGACCCCATTGTGTTTAATTTAGATGAGTTTCGCTGCCATTTATGTCATTGTCATGTCTGTTAACAAGTGAAAATGAAAAAACTGTTCTTGGAGTGCTTAATTAAAGTGGAGCTTTTCTAACCCAGACACCCTGGGGACCTTCCGGTTTAGAGAGGTTCCACTGTACTACGTCTGCTAAGTCATTTGAAATAAAAATGGCTGATCCCAGTGATTCTATGCAGGTAGGGAAATATTAAAATAAACAAATAAAATTCTTGTTTGTCATGTTGATTATTATTCTGGACATATCACAATTGTTGTACAATCTGCTGCAAATGAAAATAGATGGATCTGGTGAACTTTGAGAGCGAATGCAGTCTGATCTTAAAGGTACATGCCCACTTAGTAGGCACAAAATGTTCTTTATATGATTTAAATAAGTGTATAATTGTGTCAGTACTCCACAAGTTCTAAACATTACGAGTGCCCACTATACAGATATAATAATTTAGTAATATTGATTTTACTGATAGTGACGCGAGGTGGTATCAGGCTCTTTTCATATGCAAATTAATTATTTATATTAATTAAATGCGTCACTTGAAAAAATAATGTTTTCGACAGATTATAAAGTATGATCATTGCACATCGAAAAATAAATACATAGAAAAAATAGTAATGTCCGTTAACATTTTAAGGAAACACGGTTATCGCCCCTGATATCAGTGTGGAAATTTATTTCTGATATAAAATGTATAATAATGTCAATCAATACATGGGGTAATGAATGTTTGTTTTGCCAGAACACGTCTCAGATGATGTCTCTGATATAAAGAACATTTTGTGCCTACTGAGTGGGCCTATATCTTTAATCTATACTGGTCGCAAAACGCCTAAGCCCCATTTCTCCAGTCACGCACGCACGCACGCACGCACGCACGCACGCACGCACGCACACACAACACACACACATATATTTGCACATGAAAACCTTGTTATGATGTGCTGTAACCCATTTCATAAATGTGATATGACACACGTGTAATAACACATGGAGCAAATTTGATTGGCTGGCCGCATCACCCTAATTACGTATTCATATTAAGCGTCAACGTTATGCCAAACGAATAAAACGAAAATAGTTCCTGTGATAGTGGTGTATATTGATTATTTCCCGTGCCGAAAATAGTTCACTGATTTATTAATTTCAGATAAAGTGTGTCTGCGTAATGCAAGAACTGGAACCTACAATATGGTTTTTTTATAATTTGTTTAGTGCAAGGATTAAAACTATTTTTATCCTAGAGATTTTCAACTCGATGCGAAAATAGTCAATGGCGTCTTCTCACTGAAACGTATCGGACATCTCCAAGTTGTCTGCTATTTGGAGTGAGAAGTCGTTTTGATAAACAGAATCTCAAACTCGTTTCCATTTGATCTGAGATTTATGAAACTCGTCAGCAATGTTAAGCACCTCGCCAGAGGCTCGGTGCATAAATTGTGCGTGACTTGTTTCATAAATCTCGTATTAAACTTTTTAATTTGTATATGCTGTGAAAAGAAAAACAAATAATAAAAAGAAATTCACAGCCACATATATACAGTGAAACCTCTCTAAACTGGACACCCTGGGAGGTCGCCAGGGTGTCCGATTTAGAGGTTTCACTGTAAATCAGGTATTTGATCATTCTGTGACATAGTTGTGCCCTATGCGATCATGAACAGGCATTATCACCTGAGGGCTCTTCCAGGAAAAATTCTCTGGGGGGGTCGGACCGCACTTTTATTTTTGACCTGTGGGTGGGGGGTGTCCGACAAAATTAATTCCGGTTGGTTGTGGGGTCGGAAGCTATATTGTTATTGTTGGTAGGGGGGTATTCAATTTACTTGATTCTGTTGTGGGGGGGTGCACTCATATAATTAATTCAATTCTGTGGATGTTCGTGTCGATTAGAAAATTAGATTTTCGCTTCCTCACAGCTTCTATTTCGTGTTATTCGCAATGCATCATGCATTGTAAAACGCTCATGTCGATTGGCCAACAAAATGACACTTCCAAAGTAGCGTCCAGTGAAAACTGCCGATAGATAATTACGTCCGGAAGCTGCAATTCGTACCAAGCGTTGTTCGTTCGCTTCCATTTCGCCACCGACGAATAAGACAAACACTTTCGGCGCGCCCTCATTTTCATGCGTCGTTCACGATCTTTTTGACAAATTGTTACATACGCAAGGACGCGTTTCGGCAGAACACGGCAGCATCACATGTACATAATACCAGTGGCGGATTCAGGGGGACCCCCCCCCCCCCCTTTCAGAAATCCAGATTTTTTTTTTTTTGCAAAATATTGAGCGTAGAATGCAGGAAATGGCTTCCTATTTTCAAACATTTTCCGGGGTAGCATGCCCCCGGACCCACCTAGCCAACTCCCTCGCACCGCTCAGTCGACGAAGGAGCATACCTGGTTCACGTTCAAGTTCCATGTGGCCCCCACCGCCTCCCCCCACCCCCCTTGGTGAAGTCCTGGATCCGCCACTGCATACAGTACGCTCAGCGCGATTATTGCCTTCATCCACCTGACCCCGTGATCAGATAGAGAGTGGACGTAAAGCTTTTTCCCACCGTGTCGGGTGAAAATCCCATTCGTACCGATGGAGAGGCAAAATCTCCACCGTGGGAACATTTCTAAGACCGAATCTGCCGCACACCGCGTTCCCCCTTGTTAACCCACGGCGCATCACCGTGCCAGTATACAGGTAATACCGACAGCGAGGAGAGCATTTTAATTTCGTCCTGTCGACAGGCGAAGGTACGTTACAAAGGACCAAATATTTTGAGGAATAGTGTACAGTGCAGTCTGCGTTTTTGTTCCACCGTAGACAACACTTGCAAACTCAACGCGAACGCAACGCGAACGCAACGGTTTGCTGTAGCGTTGTATACGTTGTTTAAACGTATAATACGTTTCGTACACGTGTAATACACATTGTCAAACCGTTTAGTTTAAAAGCGTTGTATACGTTGTTTAAACGTATAATACGGTTCGTACACGTGTAATACACATTGTCAAACCGTTTAGTTTAAAAGCGTTGTATACGTTGTTTAAACGTATAATACGGTTCGTACACGTGTAATACACATTGTCAAACCGTTTTAAAGCGTGTAATACGTTTAGCTTCAAGGCGTATAACACGCTTTGGCGTATACATATGTAGCGAGGTGAAAGCGTCGAAACGTGTACAACGGTTACACGTTTTAACGCGAATACCTGTTCGGCCCCGATCGCTTCGAGGCGGCCTTGTTTCGTCCCTTTTAAAATATCGCGAATACATGTACCTGTTCGGCCTGGATCGTTTACAGGCGGATCGTTTCGCACCTACATGTACCACCATTCCGCACATGCGAATTATTGTAAGGCAGACTCATTTCGCCCCTGATATGGAAAATGAATTATACGGGTGTAAACAACAATACATTGCAGCTCCATTATAACGCGATGGTCGGGGTACGTTGTATAGTGCTCGCGATAGACAGACGCTTATTACAATGTATAATGCTCGCGATCAACAGGCGCTTAAAAGGATTAATTGTTAATAAATAATGGTCACGTGTCCTGCCTATTCATGCGGACGATTAGCTGTTGATACGTGCATAATCCCACCGAAATTCCGCATGAACTCTGAATTTTGTGTCAACTTTTCAACACCATTTACGGAAAATATTTTCGAAATCAATATCGGCGAAACATGGCGACAGATCTGCGTATAATCCAGTGTTTTTTTTGTAATCCATTCCTTTCGGAATACACATTTACGGGTATGAAATTATTAAATAATTTATTTTTATTTTTGTTATTTCTCAATGAAAGTATACGTTGTGACCACTCATTTGAACCGTCTCGACGAGACGGTTTAAATGGTGCTCGCGGAGGGCTATACTTCTGAGTGCATAGAAGGAAAATATTTTCCCGCAAACATAATCGTATCCTCAGCATGAAATGGGTTACTGCATGATTGCCCCATGAGTCACACGTTCGCGACGTCTGCGGAACATCAAAGGGCGTGTTGACCAATCGGTAACATTTCAAAACATAGCCTAAAGGAGTGGTCACGACGCATTTCTCGTGCTGAATGATGTCATACAATAAGCACCTGTTAGTTGCCAGGGCTTAGTGTTATCGATTTTTTTGCACAAAGCGACACACAAATCTCGTCTGTGTAATATCACAGGTTGAAGTAACGGACCGAGGTCTATAAATACATTAAATATGCCTAAAATCTTCAATTAATGAAGAAAAAAATAAAAAATAAATTATTTTACACCCTCCATATAAAAATTAATTTTGTTTCTTCATTCATTGATGCTTTTATGCATATTTAATGTATTTGTAGACCTCAGAAATGGCGAATCTAGGAACTCTCGTATCTTTACGCTGAAGCCAGTCTATTTCTGTCACTAATCCGCTATACACCTCTCCCACGCGTGTGTTAAGAAAAATCGATATATGGAGAAACTGAATACACAGCGAGCTGCACACTGGTTTAACAGGGATATGGCCCGCGGATATGTGTCATAAATTACTTGGTCAAAACCGGTAAATTTACAAGGTTTATAGCGAAATAGCAGCCGACTGGCAATTTTTCTCGGACCGATTTTTAAGACTAGTTTTCAAATCTCAATCGGTCTGAGAGTTCAAAAATCGGTCCAGAACCGGAAAACTGAAAATTTTAGAAGCCCTGCAGTCTAGAAGTATATATACATGTACACACACGAACAACGATCTGAGCATGCTGCGCATTCTACGCGATACACGGTTGGCATACCAAAACGTGTAATGCGTTAAAACCCGTGGAAACGTGTTATACGTATAACACGGTTTCATCTGTACGGTGCTGTGTACATGTAGAAGCGTGTAACCGTTCGTCAAAGAAAGCGTTAAATCGTTTAAACGGTTTACCTTAGCGTTGTATACGTTTACACCGTTGTATACGTTTACAACCGTTGTACACGGATTACACGCTTTTGAAACTCAATGCGTTGTTTACAACCGTTGTATACGTTTACAACCGTTGTACACGGATTACACACTTTTGAAACTCAATGCGTTGAACACGGTTTGCTCGACTTTCGCGCATGCGCAAGAGTGGGGAAACGCAACGCATGGCCGAAAACGTATTACACGTAGACGACACACGGTTTGAAACGCAACTAACGGAAACTCCACGGATACGCAACGCACAACACTTTGTACACGTATAAACCCGGAACATTTTGACAGAAACAACTGTACGTTCCTTCACGACGAGGAAACATAATTTAAGTACTCGACGGAAATCGAGTGACCATACATATTTAAAATAACAGCCGACATAACGGCGGGAAAAGGTAAACGGCCTACGTGACAATTGACATTTTCTTCCAAGATTTTCGTGTTGTAATCGATCGCATTTCCCATCCACCATATGGAACCCGATACCAACAACACAAATATTCGTGTTTCGAATTTCTGTTTGAAACCGTGACACCGATCTGTTGAATCGCATCCATTCAAAAACTAATACTTAAAACACACCAACACATATTTCACGGAAATTGAGAGGATTCTCATCTGCGACCAAACCTATTTTATTAAGGAATAAAACGAATATAAAAGCATCAATATTTAGTCTTAGTAGACGATTCTAGTGTGCTGCCAATATAGTTTTATTAAGAAATTAAAAATATGAAACAAATATCTTTAAATTTCCTACAAGAACATGTTTTGACAAAACTTGAGAATCATCTTAGGAGACGATTCTCATATGCACAGTGCAGTAAAAACATGTTTTGTTAAGACTATGTCGCGTTTTCGTTTGGAGCTCTCGAGATCACGACCATAAAAAATATTTTGACAGCACACGAGAATCGTCTCCCAAGAGATATACTGATAGAAGAAATATTGATGCTTTTATATTCGTTTTATTCCTCAATAAAACATGTTTGGTAGCAGATGAGAATCGTCTCGATTTATACATGTCGTGTTTGGGACATGCTACAATCTCGTGTTTTCGCGATCTCGCGCATGGGTCGAGATCGCGAAAACACGAGATTGTAGCATGTCCCAAACACGACATGTATAAATCGAGACGATTCTCATCTGCTACCAAACATGTTTTATTGAGGAATAAAACGAATATAAAAGCATCAATATTTCTTCTATCAGTATATCTCTTGGGAGACGATTCTCGTGTGCTGTCAAAATATTTTTTATCAAGAAATTAAAAACATGAAAGCTAATCTAAAAATAAATCCTACAAAAACATATTTTGACAAAACTGGAAAATCTTCCAAGGAGACGATTCTCATATGCAGCAGCACAGTACTGTCAAACCTACTGTCAAACCATGTTTTGTTGAGAATATGTTGCATTTTAAATCGTTTCAGCTCTAGCGATCACGCTTTGCGTTTTCGCGATCTCAACCTGTGCCAAGATCGAGAAAACGCGAAATTGTAACACTTCCCTAACAGGACACGTACAAATCGTCTAAGGAGACAACGATTCTCATGCGAGTCATGTGCTGCCAACACATGTTTTTATTAAGAAATTTAACAAATGTGGACAAACATCAATATTTTTGACAAAACAACATGGTTCGACAAAACACGGCACTTGTCTTAAACGATTTGTATGTGCTGCCAATACATGTTTATTGAGGAAAAACAAATATTTTGATTTTTTATTGTTTAATGTATCACATCGCCGGGTTTTGCCGCTACCACCATACATAAAGATTCCGTTACTCTTTTGAAATTGAATGGGTTTAACGTCCCAGCAGACAGCAACAGCTAAGGTCATATAGAGACGGGGACCACAGTTTAAGGTCTCACCCGACAGACCAGTGGGATGGAAATACTATGAAGGTATGTTTGATACCAAGGCGATGTTTGAACACACAACCTCCAGTTTGGAAGTCGGGTGTTCTAAGCCCTAGGTCACAACCCATGCATTATAAACAAGGGAAAGAAATACCCCTAACGAGCGACCATACGTACTTAGAATAACAGCTGACGTAACGGCGGTAAACTGAAATGGCCTACGTGACAATGGACATTTTCTTTCCAACAAGATTTTCACGGTGTTTAATCGATTGTATTTCCTCGCCACCATATGAAACCAGACTCGAGAAACACAAATTAAGTTGTTGATTTCTGAATGTGTCAATTGTTAGCACGGTCTAAGAAATCAAAGACATGTGACAACAATTTTTTTTTACAAAACATTAAAATCGTCTACGTAGACGATTCTCATGTGTTGCCAAAGCATGTTTTATTAAGACATCGGACAAATGTGAAAAGAATACATTGGTATTTATTTACACAAACATTTTGACAAACTATGAGAATCGTCTTAGGAGACGATTCTCATGTGCTGCCAAATCTTGCTTTTATAAAGATCTCGAACATAGGTGAAAATGCACAAGCTAATGCGTAAGACGCATCGATGACGTGAGCGACTAGAAATAAAATACATAGCGTGGTTTTGGTATGTTGTGTTTCCGCTGAATTCCAAAGGTCATTCACACTTTGCACGTGAAACTGGATTACCGACTGATGATTGTAAACACCATCAGGTGTGCAGCTACACCGAAAATGATATGTCGCAAATGTGCTAGTTTGGGATGGGCGGTATATTTGTTTTATGTTACAATCTCGCGTTTTTTTGCGATCTCGATCTTGCCTTCCGCTTTTGGAAATACGATTTGCCCATGCATGTGTAATATATCATATTACGTGTTGGACTTGCGTTCTACGTACGTACATGCATATAAAGCATGCTAGTTCGAAATGCGTTCTACGTACGTACGTACGTGCATGTAATGTATGCGCAAAACTCAATTTCAACTCTACACACACATAATGACATGAACAAACGTATTTCCAAAAGCGGAAGGCGACATCATGAAAAGGCCGAGGCGAAAACGCGGCATCGCGGTCTCGAAAACACGAGATAGCCAGGCGAAAACGCGAAAATTAATAAAATAGAATCTCACGTTTTCGCCTCGCGATTTGATCTTCGCGATCTTGTGTATATATATATATATATATATGTTGACGATGCGATGCAGTAACCAATAACACGTATTGAAATGTGTTTTTTTTTTTTTTGCTCAATAAACGTGTATTGGCAGCACATTAGATTATCATGTTTTGTCAAATTATGTTTTTGTTGTCAAGAAATATAAATGTTTGTCCACATTTGTTCTATTAATTAATAAAAATATGTTTTTGCAGCACATGAGAATCGTCTCCTAAGACAATGTTTACCTGTCCTATACCTCGCGATCTCGTGTTTTTGCTTCGCGATCTTTCATGCGTGTTGGAATTGCGTTCTACATGCATGAGCAAAACGAATCCGAATGTTCTGTCTGTAACGCAGTGATAGTCGCCCCAAGTTACAGACAGAACATTTGGGTTAGAGCAAAACTTATTTTCAAAAGCGGAAGGCGAGATCGCGAAAACGCAAGACGATTCTCATTATTTTAGAAAACGATTCTTATTTTGTTTTATTGTTGATAAATGTCGAGTATGCTGCACCCCCTGCGTACGGGCCTTTCGTAACCTGTGTCGGCTGTCGTATTATTTTGAGTGGCTGACGGGGACGAGTTGGTCGAAGGGCGAAACGAAGGCCGGTCATTAAATTAACGAATACTAACGGGACCGATACGATTTCTAATTACTTCTAATAATGACACTTTCCATTTACTGATTTGTTTGGCAATGGATGCTTATGACCGTATTTACATGTACAGTTCAGGCCCGTAGCCAGACCTGTTTGAAGTGGGGGGGGGGGGGGTCGTTTCGAAGGCCCAATGGGCCTGAGGTATCTAGGGGGGTCTAAAAATGTGGACCTCGAGGTTAAAAAAGTGGACCTCGAGGCGGGGGGGGTCGTCCGACCGCTCCGACCCCCCTGGCTACGGGCCTGCAGTTACAGTACATTTAGATTGGGAATACGATAGTTATCATATCTAAATAATGATCGTGTTGTCTGTAAACCGCGTATTTCTGGATGCGCCGGTGCATAACGACATGGGGTAAATAATTCAGTACTGGTGGTAGGGGGGTTTTACCTAAATTCAGTGCTGTTGGTAGTGGGGAACAGCTAAATATCAGTGCTGTTGGTTGTGGGGATGAGACATAATTAAATTATGTGGGTGCGGGGGTAAAAAAAAAAGTGCGGTCCGATCCCCGCCAGAGAATTTTTCTTGGAATAGCCCTGAGATCAATGACGAAGAAACTTATCAAAATTAAGATCACAGGTGTTTTCTTGGTGTCTGGTTTAGAGAGGTTCCACTGCACTTTCAGATTCCTGCACTGAACTGGGCTACGCGGGAGGCGACAACAAGTACGCAGTGCCAGACGTAGACACGCAGGGCGAGTGTGTGATGGCGTGCCGTGAGGACCACAACTGTAACTACGCGACCTGGGTCAGCGACACGGCAGTCTGTAGTATGTACAATACCGCCGGCTTCCAGCGCACACAGACCGATGGAGCTGCCCTCTTCTCGAAGCTCTGTGCCGCACCAGGTGAGCCATTGGTCCTCTTCTCATGAAACTTATTGAGTGTATAATCTCATGCTCAATGTAAACAAAAATAGCAATTTAATTATTTCTCAATTAATGCATATATTATTACCACCAATGAGTGGTAACAATATACATGTTAAAGGATTTTGCAAGTACTGTAGATCCAGATTAGCCGGCTCATAGGGAGACGTCTATTCAGGATTTGCCGTATGTTTCATAATAATGCTAATATTTTGAAGTAAATCCTCAATCACAAATTAACATGAAAATAAACATGTTCAATAATTTAGAGTGAAAGGGTTAATAAATATTGTATTTATGTACATGTACATGTACATGTAGTAAGTTATGATAGCTAATTTGGTGACCCTCACTCGGAACTTATTACTGATGCAGCTCTCACGCATCTCTCTCATCTCTCTCATCTCTCCGTCCCCGTTGATATGTGGTACACCCTTGAATTGTTGAGTGATGTCTTAATGTGCTTGATAAAATGCCTTAATGGATTAGAAATAAAAGTACATGGATTTAAAAATTGGAAGCTTCAATGTTAAAGCGGCTCCACTCCAGATGGGATTACAGTGTACTGTATTTTGTTCACGCGATGTTTACCTGCATTTGCTATATATCTACACATTGCGAGCTCATTTTCGGTTGGTGGATGTTTATATTCGCGTTAAATCGTACTTTATACGTCCCTATACGAAAGGGCTTTTCCGTTTCCAATTCTATTTTTACTTACGACCTGCTTGCCGTACGTAATCCCACGTGACACAAATGGCCCACAAATCATACTTCCCGGGCATGCGCACATCGCGTCCAGCTATATCAACAACAATGTCCGACTCTGAGGTAAGTCGATACATATTAGCGTTTATACACAGGCGTTTCATATGAAACGAATGTGTTTCAACATCAATACATTTCCAAATAACTTACTTTTACCTAGGGCAGACCACAGATGTTGTTTAAATATGTAGAAAGTATGTATTTTGTAACGGACGTGCTATCGCATCGGCAATTTTCTTCCGAGGGACCGTCTCAAAACACACAATTTGGTGGCCAAGACAGTCAACTGCGCATGTGCATGATACCACGTGACGGGCAATATCAGTATAGCGCGAATTATAAAAATAAATGGGAGTAACGCGCGCCACTCCCAACAAATTAATTAATATTAAATAAATAAATATCTATACTGGCCACTTATAATTTTTAAACCTGTCGCAATAGTTACATCATTAGGTACTTATTTATTTAAAATAGTATCCGTTTTACCCCTCATCTGGAGTGGAGTCGCTTTAAGGGTATGGGGTCAAAAGACAAGCGTGTACCACTTTTTCAATGGATACAAGATAACAAATACAGTATATGCTTTATTCAAGAGGCACATTTTACTTCGGATAACAGAGAGCAATGGCTAGAAAAATGGGGTGGTGATGCTTTTTTTAGTGGTGATTCCAGTAATAAAGATATATGCATACTAATAAAACCAGGTCTCGACTATGATGTTAAATAGTATGAAAACGTTAGGACTGGTCGATTGCAAGTACTTAAAATAAGTACCGTATTCTTGCGATTATAAGTGGCATTTTTTTACTCAGATTTGTATCCCAGAAAGCCCCTGCATCTTATAAATACATGTAGATACATGAGCATTTTTTTTCCACCCGAAATATTGACATAAACGACCAAAAATACAAAAAATACAAAAAAATAAAATGCGTTCCTATATTTGTTGTTGTTGTTAGTATTTGGGGTAAAATCCGGTATTGGAATATTGGATTCGTATTCTAAACAGTTCGCGCCTTACTATCGCCTTACTCGTTCCGGCCCTGTGTCACATTCGGTACACATTTTCTATACCGAAGGCGAACAGTGTATTCCAAGTCAGCTGGCCGACATCAAACACACCGCGTGTCAAGATTTACAACACAAAGCCATATCAAATATCAATACACGCGGTTGCTGAAGTCAGTTTCGTATTCGTCACTAAACTGATACCCTGTCTGATGCGTCCCAGTGAAACAATACTACCGAGAACCAGACTCTATTTATGACACGGCAAATGTGTTTATGTGAATTGGGTCTCTATCTCTGACAAATCCCGGCTTATTGCATTAGCGACCAGACCAGGCAGTGGATTCGCGTTGTCTGCACATGGTTTACAATGTTCGCCAATCTCTAATTAAAAGCATTATAATTACGTCAGCGGACAATGCAAATTCGTCATAGCTATAGGCTGCTTTCAGCGTCATTTACGGAAGATACAACTGATTTTGAAATATTACCTACTGTAGGCGAAAGTTGTGTGTTGCTTTGTGGAAAAAAATCGATAACACCCAACCGTGTCAACTAACAGGTGCTTATCTTATGTCATCATTCAGCACGAGGCTGTAAACTGTGTGACCTTTAGGCTATGTTTTGAAATTGCACTGATTGGTCAACACGCTTTTTGATGTGTGCCGCAGATGTGGCGAACATGCGGCTTTCATCCTCGCATCATGGGGGCAATCAGTAACCCATTTCATGCTGAGGATACGCTTATGTTTGCGGAAATACGGACCAGGGAATCACTGACATAGAGTCGGCAAATTACGGACATAGCAAACTATGATAGGGAAAATACAGACAAAAACGTCCAAGGTACGAATACAAAAACAGTGTGGGGGAATAAATAACAACTTGGCGAGTTTTTTTCATTTTTTTGTTTCGTTTTGTTAGGAAAATTGGGTGTGTCTTATAATCTCACTCTTGCGACCTATAATCGCAAGAATACGGTATAGCCCAAAAAGAGTATACATTCATTAATATATACGGACCAAACGAAAACAGTTTTCAATTCTACCAAGAGTTAGACACACATATTGAATCAGTAGAACTTGACACATTAATAATAGGGGGTGACTTTAATACAATTTTAGATCCTGAAGTAGATAAGAAAAATGGTAGAAAAGATATATTAATGGTTTAAAATTCTCAACATATCATATAAATTATATTTATTCATAATTGACAGTATTTTTTCCCTTGTTAGTTTATATGATATGTGGAGAATTTTAAACCCTAATGCACGGAAATTTACATGACATTCGAATACTAAACCTCCAATATTCTGTCGTCTAGATTATTTTCTAATATCCGAAAATGTAATCAATCGGGTAACGAAAAGTAAAATTACTACAGGTTTAAAATCGGATCATTCAAAGGTTTACTTTTGTTTACAAACACAATGCGACGAAAGAATAGTAAATAATAGTCTACTTTTACAACAAGAATGCCAAGAAATCATTAGACACAACATAGCTAGAATTGCTGAAATTAATCACAATGCAAATCCGGTTACGAAATGGGAGATAATAAAAGGAACAGTTAGAAATGAAACAATAAAATATGCATCCAATGAAAAGAAAAAGGAGATAAACTTAGAAAAAAGGTTAATATGGGAAATAGATAAATTAGAATCAGAATATGCAAATACAATGTCAGAAAATACGTTAACGGAACTAAATACTAAAAAGGAGACATTACATAACTTACATGGAAAGAAAGTGAAAGTAATTATGCTAAGATCCAAAGCTGAATGGATAGAGTGGAGAAAAAAATACAAAATATTTTGCAAACCTCGAAAAAACAAGAGCAGAAATTAAAACGATAACTAGATTAACTGTAAATGGTCATAGCATTATGAAAAATGAAGATATACTACGCGAATAAAATGAATATTATAAAAAATTGTACACAAAAAAAGACGTTCAAAATTCTAACCATAACTTCTCAAATAATAACAACGAATCCATATTATCAGAAGAAAATAAACAACAATGTGAAGGAGATCTGTCCGAATATGAATGTACCGGTAGTAATGCTTTAAAGGAAATGAAAAACAAGAAGAGCCCAGGTTCAGACGGTCTAACTGTTGAGTTCTATAAAATATTTTGGAATGACTTAAAACGATACTATATAGAATCTTTTAACTACTCTTTAATTATTACACGGAACTCTAAGCGAATTGCAAAAACAAGGAATAATAACATTAATTCCGAAGAAAGGCAGTGATTTATCAATATTAACAAACTGGAGGCCAATATCATTACTTAACGTAGATTATAAAATAGCAGCTAAGGCTATCGCAAATCGAATAAAAAAAGTCCTGCCGTCCATAATCGATTTTTCACAAACTGGATTTCTCAAAGGAAGATACATAGGAGAAAATATTAGAACATTTTATGAATCAATAGATTATTTAAACGAAACTAACTCGCCAGGTTTATTTTTCTTTGCAGATTTCGAAAAGGCATTTGATACCATTGAGCATACATATATACCTCTTAAAAATATTAGAACGTTTTAACTTTGGCAGTGATATTTGGCTAGTTTCACGACGGATGGTACAAAAAAATCTTTTGAAACGTTAATTTACATAATTGATGAATTTAGTAAAATATCAGGCCTCAAGCTTAACACAAAAAAAATCTACTATATTAAGAGTGGGTGCATTAAAAAATACAAATATTATTTTCTGCTCTGACAAGAATTTCAATTGGACTTCAAATAGTGCAAAAACATTAAGAATTACATTCTCAAATGACATTAGCGCTACACATGAATACAACATACTGTCAAAAATAATAGAGTTTGAACAGTGTTTAGATAAATGGAAACAAAGAAAATTAAGTTTACTTGGAAAAATTACTGTAGGGTCAATTTAGGGATGTTCGGTCACCCTGTGATTCACACTGGTACCCGGTCTATGTTGACACTACCACGTCCAATGTCGTATTGAATCCAGCATCGACAACCATTCCTGTACCATTTCCTACATCAAGAGCCGGGATACAGCCGCATACTTGCTATTAAATACGTATCTTATAACGTGCATTGGAGAAGGGGATGTTCGGTCGCCTTACCGGGGATGTTCGGTCATGTAATTTTGTCTGACTATTAAGCGTTTCTTTGGAGTAATTGTATTAAATACTGATTTTTCTGTTTCATATTTTGTTGTATTATTCATTACTAGGGTTCTACAATTTCATTCACATGTTTTAGCACGTAATTAAACAGTTTACCGGCCGGCAACACTCAGAATTACCGAGTTGACCGACTATTAATTACACATAATTGCCAACTAGGATACTGACCTGTTTCTGACGCTGATATTAGCCAATGCATGAACCTCCACGTGTCCAAATGTACAAGACCCTGTAAAAAATACATGTTCATGTATTCTTACCCTCATTGCTGCGTTGCGTGAACACCCAGCAGGTTCTAAAAGGCCTTTGTTTCCGGTTCGTTCGTTGTGGATGACGACGTCCATGCAGGTGATCATTTAGTGTGGTAGACCATGAGGACATCACGTGATACATACACCGGCATACGTTATTTGTATTTGTGACCAGTGTGGATCCGCATTGTGGCAGCCAACCCAACACGAGCAATCGGCCGACTGGAGCGGTCGCAAATGCAACGTAAAAGTGAAAATTTCAAAGTCATTTACGGACAGACGGACGGACGGACGGACGGCAAGATAAACGAACGAACGGACAGACGGAATTACGAAAACTATATACCCCCCTGACATACGATTCGCTATGTCGGGGTATAAAATAAAACAGTGGGGTATAATAACAGTGGTGGTCCAGACATTCAATGAATGGAATACTAATTGTAATCGCAACATTTTTTGTCGAAAACTATGTTCAGCTAGTTCCAGAATATGGATTGCATAACCGTAGCTGATCTTGGAAGGTA
Source organism: Conchocele bisecta (assembly GCA_029237695.1). Taxonomy (NCBI): domain Eukaryota; kingdom Metazoa; phylum Mollusca; class Bivalvia; order Lucinida; family Thyasiridae; genus Conchocele; species Conchocele bisecta. The sequence goes on along the minus strand of CM055265.1, from coordinate 25,734,557 downwards.
AGCAAATAACTTCACCCACTATGGGCTTCAGGGAATAATAACGTTCAATCTCGCATAATACATTTCTACTATGCACTATGCGCCAGCATAAAATGTTTCTGGTTGAGAAATGTGCCTGTTTCTGGATGAGTTACCACTCTGCGCTATGTAGACTATATTGGAAACTTTACTTTCATCCAGCAACTGGCGCATTGCGGATTTTGCGCCACTTACTGGTTGAAAGTAAATTTGCCAATATAGTTTGCATAGCGCAACATGGTAACTCATCCAGAAACTGGCGTATTTATCAACCAGAAACATTTTACACTGGTGCGGAGTGCAGCACTGGTGATGAAGGTAAATGCACAATTATTCACGATTTGATGTAGGCCTACATAATATTATCCTGGTGTTCATGTTGTAGCTTTACGTGAACATATGAAGCATATACATTATATTTATTGCTTCTGCGATGCTTTAAGTTTCCTTTTCAGATCTCTATGTTTCTTTCTCATTATCTTTTGTGCTTCTGCTTTGAGTTTTTGTTCCTTTTCAGTCTGTTTACCGTTTATTATTTCTTCACTTGTTAAGAGTCGATGGGTGATTATACATTTCTTAGCCTTTTCATGTTTTTGTGCACTTGGCTCGCGGGTCGGTGGTGGTGTGGTGTCGAATATGGATTTTAGTTCCGCATTCCACATATTATCGCCTGTGAGGAAAGTTGGCTCATCCGCAGGACCCAGCTCATCCATAGCTACAAAGGTGATGAAGTTGTCTTCTGATATCATCATTTCAAAGTCATTTATCCCCTCTGACGACGGTACATCCGCCACCTCTTGCACATCCGACACCTCTGGTAGCCCATTCCTCTCTGGCACGATGGCCTCCATGCTGATCGCTGCCGAGACCTCAACCGGTTCAACTTGTTGAATGGATCTCATGACCCATTGTAGAGGGTGGGTGTCATCTGGCCGGACAAGGTCCTTCTCTGCGTAGATGGCGCCCTTTTCGTCCGAGCAGATCGATGGCGAGAAAGCGACAGCTGGTATCTTTAAGGGGTCCCAGTTGAATATTCCAGTCGATTCAAACCCGGAGACGATGTTTGACCTCGTGAATGCCGCTTGAACCGCTGTTTTTATAAGTTTTGGCATGGACTGTCTATCGACAACATTGGTTGTAGATTCTATCATATACTCTGAACAGGCGGCATTATAATGCCGTTGCAGTGGACCGAAGACCGCTCTATCCAAGGGACACAAGTAGTGGGTGGTGTGGGGAGGCAATGCTAATACCATAATGTTGTTCTCTTTAGCCCTTTCCAGGATATCGAGTGTCTCGTGCGAGTGGTGGCTGTCTAGGATTAACAGTTGGGGACGTCGGGGACCACAATGCGCCAAAATATCTCATCAAACCAGGATGCGCCTAGTACATCGTCCATCCATGCCTTCTGCTGGTAGGTCCATATTGCATTGGATGGCCCGTCCTTTACCTCGTACGAAGACAGACAGCGCTTGGTCTTTCCCTTCACCACTATCATCGGGGCATGCACTCGCCTGCAGCGTGGATACAGGGTAAGAATGTCACCTGCGTCCGCGAGTTCCCGACCCGACCAGGCACATTCTTGGCTCCCACGCGAGCACACACTTTCGTAGGTTTGTGGAGCATATTGATACCGGTCTCGTCGCAGTTCCAGATGGACGTTGCGTTGAGATTGTATTTATCAATGATGTGTTTTAAGTCGATCAAATAACGTCCAACAACGACAGGGTTCATCATTCTTGATCTGTTGCTGGAGAGTGGTTCCGGCTGTCGCAGTGTGATGCCGGCATTTCGCTTCTTGAATCCCTCCCACCAGGAATGACCAGGTTTGCTCTTAAATGGCGTTTTGAGGTTCATTCGTGCAGCCAATTTACCCGTTCGGACCAGAAGTTGCGATTTCGACAGTCCTATGCCTTTGTCGGCTGCGGTTTTAGCAGTTTCCGCTATCTCCTTCTCTACTTCCATCGGAAACACTGGTGGCCTTCCTAAGTTGGATTCCGACGACACCTTCCCGGTAACTCGGTCGCTGATTGTAGACCTAGGTATACCAAACTTCTTCGATGCCCCGCGTAATGACAGACCTTCCCTGACGGCAGCAGCGGCTATCTCTATATGGCCCCGGTCATAGTTGGCGTATATTCCCTTCCCTGTGTGCGGCATACTGAGTGAGTTAAGGATTTATGTTTGTTGTGTATCGTTTTGTATCTTTGAAGTAGCACTGTTATTTGTATTGACTGGGCTATAATTAATAGCAAATACGTTTTTTTTGTCGCGTGCTGAATGAGTTGGTCCGGTTGATTTACTTAATATGGTTATTTCACGTATCTTTCCCCAAGCAATAACGGCAGGGGCGGATGGACCAGCGGGGCCCGTTAAGCGGGTCCATGTCCATTGGGAGGTTGGGTCTCCAGCTAAGTGTGCAGTGCCTTGACCTTCAACCAATGTCATGAGCTGGTGATTCATAAACGCGCACCAAGCAAACGTGACCGCAGGGAGCGGGTGCATAGCAGCGGGGGACCGGGTTGGCACCACTCTGATGTTGGCGTCCATCCGCCGTGCAGAGCATGTGGGTTTGCATATATACAAGTAAACAGGTAATCAGATGTACACTTTTTATTCATAATGTATTAATGTGATCGTTTGAACAAGAACTCAAATGATTATTAATATCTTGATAGAGTCACTAACGGTTCCAAATGATCTCGGAAGCCAATGTTTCCAGCAAATGTGTCATGTCACTGTGAATTAAACCGTGCAATGTTTTGAAGAACCACACAACGCTGAATTCTTCCGTGGACTTCATCGTACTTTCAAGATGAAGTGCCGTTTCCTTAATGTCTGCATCTGGCGCAGTGTTCAGGAAGGTAAAAAGCTTCACGACAAGAGGGACCATGGCATCACTGTCAAAGACCCATTCATGGTCAATCAACGAAGTAAAGTCGCGTCGTAACTGCAGCCTTTGGACGAACGCACGCACATCGCATCGACCGTTTATTTCTCTGGCATATAAAGCGGGTGTTATCTTCTTGGAAGACATACTGGTGGTGTTAAGGGGAATACATTATGAGGAAAAAAACAACAACAAAAAACAGAATGTATGGTGTTCCAGAACGATAGAACAATTAAGTGCCAATTTGTATAGATGTATAGAACGATGGAAAAATGTGCCAATTTGTATAGTTGTACAGTTTGATTTTAGTGTGCACTGTTTACATAACATATTAAGTAAAACAACCATGTATCTTACCCTGAATATTTTACGCATCTGATGCGGTGCCGCGAAAAATAAGCGCGGGGAGCTCATCGACAACAACAACAACAGCAGCAGCAAGCGAAAGACTGGCAAGTTTTTTTAGCCTATTTTGTTCACTGCCACTGGTTCATTTATTTTGATTCTACGTACGATAGCCTGTCATGTGGCTAGTCTAGATCTAATTATTAGCACGCACCTGCCAAAAAAATATAATTGGCGCAAATTGATGACGTCAACAGGGGATTGACCGAACATCCCCGATTGCAAATTGTTGGCGATTCGGGGATGTTCGGTCACACATTTTTTTAGTTTTCTTAGTGTTATGATTTTTGTTTTGTTTCAACTCGACGAAAACGTGTTAAAGAATCATCCTGTAAGGCAAGGATACATGTATGGTGTGTGTCTAGACCAAACTACGCTAAATATCGGCACTTTCCGTCTCCGAAGTTTACTTCAATATTCTTCAAATATGGCGCCGTATGATGATGCGAGGAAACGCTCGGGATTAGCCAATCGTTTGTGTCGTTACATGAAGGGTAGGTATACCGATTCATACATTTTCTTACAGGTCATTTTATTGGGCTTTCATGGCATATTCACTGGTGGGGCCTAATGGTACAAACGAATCATCTATTATTTAAAAGAGACATTGACCGAACATCCCGCAATGACCGAACATCCCCGAATTGACCCTAATCAAGACATTTGCAACTCCAAAATTAACATACCCACTAACAGTGCTGCATGATCCTCCAGAAAACATGATTAAGCGAATTAAAAGTAAACTATTTCAATTTTTATGGGACAATAAACCGGATAAAATAAAAAGAGATACGATCATTCAATCATATGAAAAGGGTGGTCTAAAAATGTTAGACATAGAAAGTTTTATAACTTCGATAAGAGCATCATGGGTGAAAAAGATAAGCGACATAAAGAATAAAGGCAAGTGGAAAAAGATATATGAAAACAGACTTAATAGATATGGTGGAAACCTCATCTTTGATTGTAACATAAAACCAGAAGATATAAAACATACCAGTGAAGATAACACCTTTTTAAATGACGTTTTGAAAGCTTGGGCACGTATAAATTATTCAAACAAAAACGAAATTGTATCCAAAGAAATAATTTGGCATAACTCAAATTTAAAACATCAAAATAAAACACTATTTTTCAAAAACTGGTATGAAAAAGGAATTAAATATATTGAACAACTATATGATTACAGAGCAAGTGCTTTTTTACGATTCGCAGATTTTGCAGAAATATTTAGTATACGAAATGAAGATTTCATAAAATATCAATTTATTCTAAACAGCAGAAGTTCAGTGTGGAGTGAAAAAATAAAAACAGAACAAATTATCATTCCCTCTAACTCTGAAGCCCTAATATCAAAAATATAAAAATGCAAATGTGGTGTTAACAAACTACTATATATATCACAAATAAACCGGAAAAAAGTAGAAATAAAAATGGGCAATTGAATTTCCAGACTCTAATTTATGCTGGCAGCAGATTTACATATTACCGTTAACATGTACAATAGACTCAAAACTTCGGAATTTTCAGTATAAATATATAATGCGAATTCTGGGGACAAATACATTTCTTTATCGTTGTAATTTCGTAAGTAGTAGCCTGTGCGATTTTTGTTCCATGTATCCTGAAAATATAAAACATTTATTTTGGGAATGTACTCATGTGCAACACTTTTGATCACAGCTTAGACCGTTTTTAAACAGTAAAAACATGAATTATACAGTGAATTTTCAGATCATTTCTCTAGGACTTAATGACAAATCGCAGTTGGCACAACAATTTAATTTTATCATTATATTGGTAAAATTCTTCATTATTAAATGCAAATATGAACATCGTGACATAGAATTTGAACATTTTTTAACTATTTGAAGTACAGAATAGCCTTAGAAGAAGAAATAGCCATTAACAAAGATAAAAATAGAACAACATAATATTAAGTGGGGTAGGTTTGACAATTAATATGTGTTATGCACCATACAACAATCAAGTACATTGTTTTACACACTCGTGTAATATAGTAATCATACTCAGTGTATCTGCATTGTGTACCAGGTATCAACATAGGGGAGGGATATCTTTATTTCCTTTCATTCTACTATATTTTTCTGACTATTTCTCTTAAAAAAACATCACTCAAAAATACACAATGTACTTCATGTAATGTCAAATGTTTTGTGTTATGTATGCATGTGAAAAGATATGATTGTACATGTTGTATTTAAACGTGAATACAAATTAATAAAAAAAGAAAGAAAGGTACACGCCCACGCATTAGGCACAATATTACTAAATGATTATATCTGTATAGCAGGCACTCGTAAATTTTAGAACTGGTGGAATAGTGACACAACATACACTTCTTTAAATCATATAAAAAACATGTTGTGCCTACTGAGTGGGCATGTACTTTTAATTGAGACGACACGTGGTCGCCATGTCAACAAATATGTTAAAACAAGTTTTCACCCACAAAGTGGATCAGTGGATCGTTCACAAATTATTATCAAATTAATGTTTGATGTCATAGCCATACATACAGCCCTGGTGACGCCAAAAAGTATGTCGCACGTTGCTGACGTAATCAAAATTAAAACGGCATCATGACGCTATGACATAATAATGAACACATCACCAACCATAGCAAACAATAAACATCAACCATATTCATTATTTTATAGGGTAATTTTAAGACACTAGCTATTGCCCTATTAGAAAATTTGTTGTTGCTCGATGTGAGACAAGTGCGTGTAGGATGAGACAAGGAAATCTCACATGGACGGTGGGTGGTTAGTCGGGCGAACGCGACGGCATAAATTAACGGTAGGGATTCCTCCTTGTAGGAATCACAATTTGTCTGGTTTGGCCCTCAGGTACGTTTTTATACGACCATTTTTAAAATAACGGTACATATTATGTTTTACTGCTGGGTGGGCGGGCGGCTGACAGAAAAAGTGCATAGTTCGTGTACACAACTCCTCCGAAACCGTTCAGTCGATCGTTCTGAAACTATACACACGTCTTCTACACATATTGAAGATGTGCACCTTGGTGTTTTTATGCCGAAAAAATAATTTTTTAACAAAAATATCACCTTTTTAACTTAGCCATTTTTTCTACATTTTTCTATACAATTCTATATACGGTACAGAGTTTGTGTACACAACTCCTCCGAAACCGTTCAGTCGATCGTTCTGAAACTATACACATGTCTTCTACACATACTGAAGATGTGCACCTTGGTGTTTTTATGCCGAAAAACTATTTTTTAACAAAAATATCATCTTTTTAACTTAGCCATTTTAGCTCGACTATTTCGAATAGTTAGGTTAGAGCTTATGTAGTCACCCCGGCGTAGGTTTCAGCGTCAAGCTTGTATATGGAATAATCCTGGCCCTACACCCACCATACTTGGCCAACTTCATCTCGTAGTAATGTACATCAACAACCCCTGACCTATATTTGACCTTGACCTACATTTAACCTTGCATTACTTAGTTAATTCCCCTTGGTTAAGGTTTTTAGTCAACCTTGGTTAAGGTTTTTAGTCAAGCTTGTACATGGAATACTATTGTGCATACAGACACCATACTTGGACAACCTTTCTCATAGGGATGTAAACATCAATAACCTCTGATCTATATTTGACCTTGACCTAACATTTCACCTCTTGAATTACTTAGTTAATTCCCCTTGGTTAAGGTTGTTAGTCAAGCATTGTAGATGGAATAACTCCTGGCTCTACACCAACCATACTTGGACAACTTCATCTCCTAGTGATGTTACATCAACAACCCTGACCTATATTTTGACCTTGACCCTACATTTTAATCTTGATTGACTTAGTTAATTCCCCTTGGTTAAGGTTTTTTAGTCAACTTGGTTAAGTTTTTAGTCAGCTTGTACATGGATACTCGTGTGCATACAGCACCATACTTGGACAACCTTTTCTCATAGGGATGTACATCAATAAACCCCTGATCTAAATTTGACCTTGACTACATTTCCTCTTGAATTACTTAGTGATTCCCCATGGTTAAGGTTTTTAGTCAACCTTGGGTTAAGGTTTTTAGTCAAGCTTGTACATGGAATACTATTGTGCATTACAGACACCATACTTGGACAACCTTTTCCTCATAGGGAAGTACATCAATAACCCCTGATCTATATTTGACCTTGACTACATTTCTCTTGAATTACTTGTTAATTCCCCTTCGGGTTTAAGGTTTTTAGTCAAGCTGTAGTGGAATTACTCCTGGCCCCTACACCAACCATACTTGGACAACTTCATCTCCTAGTGATGTACATCAACACCCTGACCTATATTTGACCTTCACCTACATTTAATCTTGAATTACTTAGTTAATTCCCCTTGGTCAAGGTTTTTAGTCAACCTTGGTTAAGGTTTTTAGTCAAGCTTGTACATGGAATATATTGTGCATACAGACACCATACTTGGGACAACTTTTCTCATAGGGAATGTACATTCAATAACCCTGATCTATATTTGACTTGACCTACATTTCCTCTTGTATTACTTTTGTTAATTCCCTTGGTTAAGGTTTTTTAGTCAAGCTTGTAGATGGAATACTTCCTGGCCCTACACCAACCATACTTGGACAACTTCATCTCCAGTGATGTACATCAACAACCCCTGACCTATATTTGACCTTCACCTACATTTAATCTTGAATTACTTAGTTAATTCCCCTTGGTCAAGGTTTTTAGTCAACCTTGGTTAAGGTTTTTAGTCAAGCTTGTACATGGAATACTATTGTGCATACAGACACCATACTTGGACAACCTTTTCTCATAGGGATGTACATCAATAACCCCTGATCTATATTTGACCTTGACCTACATTTCCTCTTGAATTACTTTGTTAATTCCCCTTGGTTAAGGTTTTTAGTCACGCTTGTAGATGGAATACTCCTGGCCCTACACCAACCATACTTGGACAACTTCATCTCCTATTGATGTACACCAACAACCCCTGACCTATATTTGACCTTGACCTACATTTTATCTTGAATTACTTAGTTAATTCCCATTGGTTAAGGTTTTTAGTCAACCTTGGTTAAGGTTTTTAGTCAAGCTTGTACATGGAATACTATTGTGCATACAGACACCATACTTGGACAACTTTTTCTCATAGGGATGTACATCAATAACCCCTGACCTATATTTTACCTTCACCTACATTTAACCTTGAATTACTTACTTATTTCCCCTTGGTTAAGGTTTGTACTCAAACTTGGTTAAGGTTTATAGTCAAGCTTGTATATGGAATACTCCTGGGCCTACAGCAACCATACTTGGAAAACTTCATCTCCTAGTGATGTACATCAACAACCCCTGACCTATATTTGACCTTGACCTACTTTTACCCTTGGATTACTTAGTTATTTCGCCTTGGTTAAGGTTTTTAGTCAAGCTTGTATATGGAATACTCCTGGGCCTACAGCAACCATACTTGGAAAACTTCATATCCTAGTGATGTACATCAATAACCCCTGACCTATTTCTGACATTGACCTACATTTAGCCTTGAATTACTTATGTATTGTACAGGGCGCAGACTGATATTCGATTGAATCGTAACATAAAATGCATGGCTAATGTTAGTGAACATTTCAATCGAGTTCGCCCTTCGTTTTACAAATACAATAAATTGCTAAACAGCTCTTGTTAACTTTATAGCAATTTTTTCTACATTATTGTATCCAATTCCCTATCATTTCTACTTTACACTCTACTTTTCTATCTCTGCCTAAATTAGTATACATGTTTAGCACGAGATGAAGAAATAATGCTACAGACTTTCAAATTCTCATTAATGGTTCTTGCCTTGGTGACAGCTTCACATTTCTGCATCTTCGCTGTCTGGCCCATTTTCGACGGGCGTATTTTGTGACTTGCGGCACTCTTGTTATCTTTGGCTCTTTTGTTACCTGTGAGTTGAATTGTGTTGTTGCCCATTATAAAAGTAGTAAGATTATTACTGATCCTACTGCCTTTTGGAGGGGGCCAAGTGATTCTGGTGTGGCGAGGATCTGGCATCAGATCAGGATTATTCTGATTTCAGGAAAATATAGTTTTTTTATTGGAAATATTCAGTTCTGATTTTGGGATTTTTCCCCCATTTGTACATGACTTGAACATGTACTTGTACAGGTAATATATGGGATTTAGTACTAAACCCATTTACCCGGCCTTAACAAACAAACAAACAAACAAACAAACTGACATGGGCGGATATCCTTGTCTCGGGGCACCTGGTGGGCGAGAAACTCTTGTCCCATGTGTGAGTGTCAGGCTAGTCTACTGAAGGGACGGAACACCAAGCACGTTGTGGACAGAGACAACAAGGTATATTTTTACAAGTATGATATATTTACATAAATGATAAGCACAAACAATAGATGAATATGTCAGTACGGACAACGTCCCCTAGCAGCCACCGCCACAGGCCCTTGCACAACCAAGGCACATCCTCGATTCTGGAACAGGTAGGTAAAGTCAAAAGTAAACGTCATCATAATCTGGATAAATATCCAATGTTAGAGATCATCTAAACAACTCTGGCTTCCGCCATGATGGGAGTGACGTTATAATAACGTCGTAAAGTTACTGGTTCTTAGGAGATACTGAGCCTACTTGGGGCGGATGGGGTCCAGTAAACGCAATCGGTGAACGTCCCTATCGATTCTTCACGTCCTTTGACGGAATGATGTCACCGGAATATGCCCCACTCGATTACGCCCTTGGTCCACGCGGAGCAGAGTCCCCGCTAACACACCGTGTCGTGTCGTGGACTCCAGAATAAGTAAATAAACCTGTGTTGCGTACTGAATTACACAGACACAAAGTAGAGACGTGCCGTCGCTCGTTGCTGACTGGCTGGCTGCCTGGCTGGCTGCCTGGCTGGTGTACTGGCTGGTGCACTGGCTGGCTGGGACTACAAAACACCAACGGTGTTGTTACCAGAATGTAACATGATTATAGTCTCAATAATAGTCACAGTAGTGCACATGAAATCAATATCCCGATTGCATGGCAATACTAAACATCATCATATATTACAATGATGAAACATGATAAAATGCAATGTACACAAAGATATTTTCACTAATTGGAAGAAGGGGGCTAGTGTACCCAACGATATACCTCTTCACAGTCGTACATGTGAATACAGACGTCATTCACAGTTATTTACCATTCGTAAACAAACATTTGATTGCGACAGGCCTTACTTTGATCAGACTGCCCGTGGCCAACTGCGCTAACTTAATAAAGAGCAACTGTGCCAAGTATTCTCCTGTACAGACTCACAGTATTACATTACTAATCATAAACACTGTATACTCTAATCAGACTGTAGGATTTCACAGGCTGACCCAAATCATCAGTGATTGAAACAAATTATACTTCACATCATGTCCTTATTGCAGCTTACTGATGTATAAATCAGTGCACTTAGAGCAGAACTGTCTGATCTGGCCTATCTTGGTCGCAATAGCATTTACAATATTTACAACACACTGCGAACGTAATACGACTTAATAAAATGAATGTACAGACGACAGGGTTAGGAGTTAACATGTGTTTCCCCATAGAATAATGAAAGTCGTCCAGAAAATTCACGTTACAATTGTGACATGTTAAAATTGGCAATATTCTCATGTATTGTACAGGGCGCAGACTGATATTCGATTGAATCGTAACATAAAATGCATGGCTAATGTTAGTGAACATTTCAATCGAGTTCGCCCTTCGTTTTACAAATACAATAAATTGCTAATGCAATTAGTCAAAGTGACATGCAACAAAAACACATGAGAATAATATGCCATTACAATACTCACGGAATGCTCCCACATGCCAGTCCTGTAATCAATATTATTTACACGTAAGCACGACGAATTAATGAATCAATAATATTTGATTAAGGGAGATAATCTACATCAGCAGATACATGCCATACGGTTTTTATTGACCAAGCGTTTGGTCGAAAAGGGGCCAAATAACTCAGGTAAATTAAATAGTGCAGTATTATCGAGGATACGATAACACTGCGTAGAAGTGCCGGTCTTGGCAAGATTCAGACTTAAATGGCAGCATTAGAAAGTAACAACATATGTACTCACCAATTCCCAGTGAAAAACTTGCGCTCCAATGTCACAAGAATGAAATTGAATGTCCGACTGATAATATATGGTGCTACAACGAATATATACCCCCACCCTAGTGCATGACTATCCCATGTAGTCTGCTTGTCAATGTAAAACTTATGTGCCCACATTTGGCTTACAATTTTACGTAAGTGGACTAATGATCTGACGAAATTTTAAACACACCCATCACATCTGAAGAAATTGAAAAATGCATACAAAAACTGAGTAACAACAAAAGTCCATCTAATGATTATATTATAAATGAATACATTAAAAATACATCACATATATTTCTTCAAATTTATACATCCCTCTTTAACATTGTTCTTGACATGGGAATTATCCCAGATTCTTGGCTCGAAGGAGTCATACGACCTATATTTAAAGGAAAGGGTGACCCGTCAAAGCCAGAAAACTATAGACCAATTACTCTTGTTAGTTGTTTTGGAAAATTATTTACTTCAATTTTAAACAACAGATTAGATAACTTTTTCGAAAACGAAATGATAATAAATGAAAATCAGGCAGGCTTTAGAAAAGGATATTTGACAACTGATCACATTTATGTACTACATTCACTCATCGAGATTCTAAAGGCACAAAAGAAAAAACTGTTTTGTTGTTTTATTTGTTTAAACATAGTTTATTGCATATAAATACAATAGGCTCGGGCTACAAGTTCTCTCAACATTAGTTACAGCCCTCACACTGTTGTTTATTGACTTTAGTCAAGCTTTTGATTCAGTGTGGCGAGTTGGACTTTGGCAAAAGTTAGTTAAAAATAATGTAACTGGCAAACTGTTCAGAGTAATATATAACATGTACCAAAATATTAAGTCATGTGTCACTGTAAATAATCAACAGTCAGCATATTTCAGTAGCAATATTGGATTGCGACAAGGTGAAAATCTATCCCCATTACTTTTTTCTCTATACCTAAATGATTTGAAAGCATTTCTTGAGGGTAGTACATGTCAAGGAATTGAACTGCAGCTGAATACGCCAGAATTTTATTTTTACATGAAATTATTAATTTTACTGTATGCAGACGACACTGTTGTTTTGGCCGATAATGAACATGATCTACAGAAAAACCTAGATTACTTTTACCTATATTGCCAAAACTGGAAACTAAATGTGAATTTCTCTAAAACGAAAATCTTAATATTTGGAGCCAGGAATACTAGCAAGTTTAATTTTTTGCTGGGAGGAAACAAAATTGAAATCCCAGATGAGTATAAATACTTAGGCATTTACTTTTCCAAAATCGCGAACGTTTTATAAGGCAAGAAAACATGTAGTAAAACAAGCAAGGAAAGCAATGCATCTCCTATATAAAAGAATACGAAATTTTGATTTGCCAATCGATTTACAACTCCAAATTTTTGACCACACGATACTCCCTATTCTTCTCTATGGCAGTGAAATTTGGGGTTTTGAAAACATTCAAACAATCGAAAAAGTGCAAAATGATTTCCTAAGAGCTATTACAAAACTGAGGAAAAGTACACCAATTTATATGCTATATGCAGAATTAGGTAGATTCCCAATTGAAATAAATGTTAAAGCACGCATGATCGGGTACTGGATCTCTTTAAGAATGGGAAAATAAACAAAATTTTCGATGTGCTTGACAAAACAGCTGAACCACCTGTGAAGACGGAAACACATAATCCCGGCAATAAAATAACCAACGTGACGACAACCAATCAAAAGGCAGTAACCAACGGAAACGGAATAACAAATAACAAAACTCAAAAGACTGAATTATCACCTACCTATAATTGCATAAATACACAGCGGAACAACTAAATAACTCCCTATCTTTTTTGGGATAAAAACTACTTTTCGCAAAAAAGAAAAATGAGAATTATACGTAACCAAACAACCGGAAGTAAAATGGCGACCAACAAAGATTTTGACAAAGTGCATCTTTCGGTTCTCGTTAAATTAACATTTTTTACAGGTAAAAAATTCCCAATTGAGCAATCTAACATATGCCGTTATGGCAAACAACTACCCTAACTCCAAATGGATCAGATATATAAAAGGTATATTAGAAACTGTTGGACAAAATGATACTATACCCAAAAGCAACAAAACTATATATACTACGAATATTAAAAGATCAGTACATTCAAAAATGGTCAGGTTTGATGCAGTTATCAACCAAAGGGAAAATGTATCAAATGTTCAAAGAAACAATTGAACTAGAATCATATTTAATAAATTGAACCGACACAAAATATATTCCGCTAATCAAATTCCGAACAAGCCACCACAGATTGCCCATTGAAACTGGAAGATGGAACGGCATAGAAGTATCTGAAAGGAAATGTTTAATATGTAACTTAAATACAATAGGTGATGAATTTCATTATCTCTTGGAATGTCCATACTTTAGTAATGAGCGTGAATTATACATCCATAGGAAATACTACAGTCATCCAAATATACCTAAATTTCAGCAACTGATGCAATCAAAAAGTACAATAGTATTGTCTAAACTATGTATTTTTGTTAAACTTATAATTGACAAATTTAAAACATAGATCAGCAGTTTTTAATATATACACAGCATCATTTTAGGAGTAAATAAATTGAACAACAAGTGGTCCGCAAACAGTATTTATAGGTATTTATGCTGTATCCTCCCTGCCACAACTGCTACATCAGATTATCTTACCATCCGTACATTGTACATTACCTTGTCTATATTAATGAATCAGCATGTTCTCATATGTCACTTGCATGTGGCCAGAGGTGACTTTGCTTTTAATAAATGATATGTTCTGTTCTGTTCTGTTCTGACAGTCAGTCTAGCTCATGAGATATCTGGTGAATTAGTCTGAAATACTTCAGTCATAAATAGGTATGACTTACTAGATAATTAGGCTAGCATCTAAGTCTGCATATACAGTGTAGATCACCCAGATACGACCAGTACAAAATCCAATACTGGTGGTCCGTGCGCGGTTTCGGATAAAACGCTATTCTCTCCAGCGGTGTACTCAATGGGCGATATTTCACACACCAATACCTATTCGACCGTCTTGTACTACAATATTCGATTACTGCTCTAGACTATGTGACCCGTGTTACAATTAATGGATGATAAAGAATATAGTCGGCTACGATTCGTGACAGTGAGAAGTCTAATTCCGCATCATTCTTGTTATTTAACAGAAGCTCCACCAAGATGTTCTCTGGATGGGCCGTCAGCAAACACATTTGGTGGTGATCAATACTACCGATTCATTGACGGTGACGTGGCCTGTGAGGAGATGTGCCAAAATGATCCTGTCTGCTATGGAATGGCTAAAGTCACTAACAACCCAGATGCAAATGGCTGTTACTTTTACCACGCTGGAAAAATTCAAAATTCTGCAGGAGGCAGTTCAACATTATGGAGGAAATCTTGCCCAGGTAATACAGTGTAACTTATCTATTCCGGGCAGCCACGGGACCAGTATATTTGGCCGGAATAGACAACTTGGCCGGAATAAGCATGCCCAGAAATTCCCTGTCAAAATCAGATTCACTGTTTCTTCCTTCAGTCAATAATGCACCCATCCGGCATTGTGTGGCATATTATACCCACAGGTGGAACATTCAGACCTATGACACAAAAAAAAATCCCATTACCCCACCCACCACTATATAATAAACAGTACAGTACGAGACCAAATGGGTGGGTTAATGTGATCTTTTTTAATGGATTTTTCTTGTGATGGGATTTTTTAATGGGCTTTTTTTTGTGTCACAGTTTCCACCTGTGATCCAGCATTGTGTGGCACATTATGCCAGATTGGCATCTCTTAGTTGACAGTCTTTCAGTATTTATTGTATACCACTTGGTTGCAATGAATGCAGTAATGGTTTTGGCTACCAAATTAAACATAATCATGATCATCAAGTTACATTTAGAATTAAATTTCCTCCACTTGATATTTACAACATTTAAAGCTGACACAGGAGAAGAATTCACATAAGTGTAAAAGCTTGTTTTCTAATCCTGTTCTCAATTGTATGTATATATATATCACTTGCCACAACTTGAAATAAATATTGTTTAAACTAAAGCTGACATGCAAATGTGATAATTATCTGACCAATGTATGTTTACCCTAGGGACAAGGTTTGACTGTATTCATAAAATATTCATGGATATATATTAACCCTTGCAATGCTGAATTAAATTTTGTCGTCTGCTTTTGCTTTTTAATTTCCCATTTTCTCATCAATAACATGCTTTGGCAGCACTTTAGAATCATTTCCAATGAAAATGATTCTAATGTGCTGTCAAACCATGTTTTTAAGACAAAATATAAAACAACAGCAGACAACAATTTACGTTTCCCGCATTCTCCGGGTTTTATTGTGAAATGCATATCGGAAGTATCATCTGAGACAGTCGCTTTAACAATGTTAGTCCTTAGAATACTGACTTTGTCACTTGTTATTTATTTTTCATTCAACTGATAAATCTTTCGAAAGTGTATGAGAAACATCTTCAATGGAGATGATTCTCGTGCACCTTCAAAACCTTTTAATTTTAAGAAGTAAGTTACAAATGAAAAACACCCAATATTAGTTTCGAACATTTTAACCCTTACAATGCTAAATTCATTTTTGTCGTCTGCTGTATATTTTTCAATTTTTCTTATCAAAAATATGTTTTGACTCTGTATCCATCTCCTTCCTTTCTCCCCTTCTTGGGAGATGACATGCAAGGTCATCGAGCCAGTGCCGTTGTTAAATCCAAGCATTTACATTGGGTGGATGGATATTCGGGGGTGTCGAAGTGATATTTGGGGTGGTGTGCGGGTTATTTGTGGTGGGGTGGGGGATAGTTGGCAATTATTCTCCCTCCAGGGTGGTGGGGAAATATTCTGGCGGTGGAGGAGGGGAATAGTTGTCACCAGTTTGTAATTTTCTGATTTGTAGATAAATGTGGTGCCAGCAGACCGTATACTGAAAACAGATATCTCCGTCGTCGTGGTTACCGTGCTCAAACAGGCTCATCATCAGTTGTCGTGGGCACTGAAGAAGACTGTCATGCTGCCTGTGATCTCAACACAGCATGTGTTGCCGTAGCAACGTCCAAGATGGAGTCGGGAGTGGAGTGTTATCTGTATTCTGCTACCCAGGCAGCCAACAGAGTCGCAGCCCCGGAGTTTACCCTGTGGACCAGTATCTGTACAGGTACATGCACTGTACCGTAATAAACTTAAATATGAGACACACCATGTGATTTTGACTTTATTTATGAAAAATATTGTAATTTTGTAAACGTATTTAATAAAATTACGCGGATGTCCGAAGTTACAAAGTCGTATGGTGTGTCTCGTAATCGGACACAACTTGTTTTGGGAACCCCATAAAGTAGGAGGACACTATTTGTTTTGGGGACCCTATAAAATAGGAGTTTCCCAAAACAAATTGTAGCCAAATACTTTGTTATTGTTGCTATTGTGATAAACCAGTACCACTGCCATATTAACCCAAAATATTGGGACATTCTTTGTTGTGGGGAAACTATATATTTATACAATTTGTTTTTGGAAATATACATACATCCAAATTCATTATTATGATAAACCAGTCCAGTCATATTAACACTAGATATTGGGACTCTCTTTTCTTTGTTGTGAGGAAGCCTTATATTTATATGCGTTTCCCAGAGTAAATTGTGTCCGGATATTAACCCTTCCTACGCTGTTGACGGAAATTTCCGTCTGCTATTTTTAATTTTTGCTTTAATTCTTAACAAAAACCTGGTTTTGACAGCATATGAGATTCGTCTCCACTGGAGACGATTATCATGTGCTGTCAAAACCAGGTTTTTGTCGAGAAATATTGAAAATAAAACATTTCCAGCAGACAACAACATTTAATTCAGCGTAGTAAGGGTTATTATGGTAATCCCATTTTATCAGTTGCATGCTTTGTATTGGGTGAATACATACAGACTAATAACATAATATCATACCAGGCATTGACCGGATACAAATATCCGGGTTACAACAGATTGAAAACTTATGTTTCATTGGTTGAACAACGTCACATGGCATTAGTTAATTATGTCAGTGTAATGACGCAACATAAATAAGCCTGTGTTCTTTTCAGCGAAACCTATTTTACGTTTGACCATCGGCTAGTGTAAAACGTTACCTGATAAATAGAATACCAGGCTAGTGTTTGTTCATGTCAAGTTTATCAGGCTTGGCTTGGAAATTGTAGGAATTCCCTTGAAAGCTTCACAATTCCTACACATTTCCTAGCCTTGCCTGATATGTGGCTGTGACTGGAGGAGTGGGCTTATGGGTTTGGTGACCAGTGTAGATCCAGATCAGCCTGTGCATCCGCACAGTCTGATCAGGATCTGCACTGTTTGCTGTTCCATCAATGATAAACCTACCATGCTTCTAACATGGAATATTGATCATTATCAGGCTACAGGAGTGTGCTATTTCATCAGGAGCTACACTAGCCCTGTATTTTCTGTACAATACTATAATTTCAATTACGAAGATCAGGGGGCCGTTTCACTAAACTTTGTATGACTAAAATATTCTTAGTGCAAATGTAAGATCGTCTGGAAATTTCAATTGATGGATTTAAATTTATTGAGCATAGGCTGCATAAGCAGCCTATGCTCAATAACTGTAAATCCAATATTCTAATGCACCGAAAATAGAAAGCACGCATCTGATTGGTCAATTGAAATCGGAGCCTATAAAATATGAAAACAAAATCACAGCATATAAAATCTCCGTTTTACCAGTCTGTGTTTTACAACTTGACAGATTTATGTAACCCTACACATTTTGTAAACAATGGCCAGCGGCGGGGCTTGCAATTATTTCCAAATTAATTTCGATACATTTTCGGTTCTCCATTCTGCCATATTGACCTGTAGCCTACAACCCAAAGCGGAAAAGAAAATCTAACAACGACTGACAAACGTGACTTCAGTGTGGTGGCCCTTCAACAAATTCCTAAAAATATTACCCCATCCGCCCAAAATACAGAAAAATTTAATAAAGTGCTCAAATCCAAACTCAATATGCCAGTACCAGCCTATAACTTTACGAATTCCAATGTGCACATACATGACTATACATAATAAACTGTATTGCAGATGGGTAATCACCTGAATTAGGCGTAAATCCAGGGAAATCCTAGGCCTGTTGACACAACAAGTTGTTGACATCACACGAACCCAATGCAGAAATGTTGGCATTTCTTTAAATGAATAAAAGCAAATAACTGTTGCAACTACACATATAACAACAATACAATTGTTAAAATAAACATTACAGTTGAATAAATGTATAGATGTCTTAGAAAAAGTCCCGTTAATCTCTATTTGAAATGGGAATATTCTTCGGCGGAGTTACATTTATTTGGTGTGAGGCGGTTATCGTTGACGACAACAACCTGCTGACGTAATGAAAAATATCACTGTTCGTGATATGCTACGACGTTGCAAAAAGCGGTGAGCACACTAGATGCATTAGAATGGGGACAACCATGCTTTGTTTTTTTTATTTGGAGCGGTATGTGTGAGGTTTTATGGTCTGTGAATCAGTTTTACGGCTCCGCTAACGCGTCGCCGTAAAACTGATTCACAGACCATAAAACCTCCCACATACCGCTCCAAATCGAAAAACAAAGCATGGTTATTCCCTAAATTGTTTACAAGAAAACGTTGTTAATCTGAAATTTGCAGACTATCATAATTTTGCACTTACAAACATTTTAGTCGTACAAAGTTTAGTGAAACGCGTCCCTGCTTTTCAGGTGCGAGGAATAAGGTTTACTTATTACACCCCGGCATATGAAGTATGTCGAGGGGTATATAGTTTTTGTCATTTCATCCGTCTGTCTTTGTCCGTTTGTCCGGGCACACATTAGGGTACTTATGGGGTAGGGGGCGTGGCCTAAGACAATAGAAGACAATGGAATTCATTCCGTACCCCGTAAGCCTATTGTGTCTTACAGGGTATTTCCTTTGATCTTTTATATAGCAAGTATCCACTAAGGTCCGAAATGTAAGTTCGTCCGTCCGGGCACACATTAGGGTACTTATGTGGCTAGCCCCACAGGGTTATGGACTTGTTAAAGGATAGGGTTGGTTACAATTAGCCACCTAAAAAATCGTTTTATGTGGCTAAAAATCGTTTTATGTGGCTAATATTTAACATGTGATAAGCCACATAAGTATAGTAATGTAAGAACGTCCGTGTGTGTGTCCATGGGTCTGGTTAAGAAGTTTGGACTGTGTGTCCGTCCGGGCACACATTAGGGTACTTATGGGGTAGGGGGCGTGGTCTAAGACAATGGGTTAGGGTTAGAACACAATGGAACTTAATCCGTACCCCGTAAGCCTATTGTGTCTTACGGGGTATTTCCTTTGATCTTTTATATAGCAAGTACCCCCTAAGGTCCGAAATGTAAGTTCGTCCGTGTGTGTGTCCATGGGTCTGGTTAAGAAGTTTGGACTGTGTGTGCGTCCATGTGTGTGTCCATGGGTCTGGTTAAGAAGTTTGGAATGTGTGTGCGTCCATGTGTGTGTCCATGGGTCTGGTTAAGAAGATTGGACTGTGTGTGCGTCCATGTGTGTGTCCATGGGTCAGGTTAAGAAGTTTGGACTGTGTGTGCGTCCGGGCACACATTAGGGTACTTATGGGGTAGGGGGCGTGGCCTAAGACAATAGAAGACAATGGAACTTATTCCGTACCCCGTAAGCCTATTGTGTCTTACGGGGTATTTCCTTTGATCTTTTATATAGCAAGTACCCCCTAAGGTCCGAAATGTAAGTTCGTCCGTGTGTGTGTCCATGGGTCAGGTTAAGAAGTTTGGACTGTGTGTGTGTCCGGGCACACATTAGAGTACTTATGGGGTAGGGGGCGTGGCCTAAGACAATAGAAGACAATGGAACTTATTCCGTACCCCGTAAGCCTATTGTGTCTTACGGGGTATTTCCTTTGATCTTTTATATAGCAAGTACCCCCTAAGGTCCGAAATGTAAGTTCGTCCGTGTGTGTGTCCATGGGTCTGGTTAAGAAGTTTGGACTGTGTGTGCGTCCATGTGTGTGTCCATGGGTCTGGTTAAGAAGTTTGGACTGTGTGTCCGTCCGTGTGTGTGTGTCCATGGGTCTGGTTAAGAAGTTTGGACTGTGTGTGCGTCCATGTGTGTGTCGATGGGTCTGGTTAAGAATTTGGATTTGGTGTGTGTCCGTCCGTGTGTGTGTGTCCATGGGTCTGGTTAAGAAGTTTGGACTGTGTGTTCGTCCATGTGTGTGTCCATGGGTCTGGTTAAGAAGATTGGACTGTGTGTCCGTCCATGTGTGTGTCCATGGGTCTGGTTAAGAAGTTTGGAATGTGTGTCCGGCCATGTGTGTGTCCATGGGTCTGGTTAAGAAGTTTGGATTGTGTGTTCATCCGTGTGTGTGTCCATGGGTCTGGTTAAGAAGTTTGGACTGTGTCCGTCCGTGTGTGTGTTCATGGGTCTGGTTAAGAAGTTTGGACTGTGTGTGCGTCCATGAGTGTGTCCATGGGTCTGGTTAAGAAGTTTGGACTGTGTGTTCGTCCGTGTGTGTGTCCATGAGTCTGGTTAAGAAGTTTGGACTGTGTGTCCGTCCATGTGTGTGTCCATGGGTCTGGTTAAGAAGATTGGACTGTGTGTGCGTCCATGTGTGTGTCCATGGGTCAGGTTAAGAGTTTGGACTGTGTGTGCGTCCGGGCACACATTAGGGTACTTATGGGGTAGGGGGCGTGGCCTAAGACAATAGAAGACAATGGAACTTATTCCGTACCCCGTAAGCCTATTGTGTCTTACGGGGTATTTCCTTTGATCTTTTATATAGCAAGTACCCCCACCCTAAGGTCCGAAATGTAAGTTCGTCCGTGTGTGTGTCCATGGGTCAGGTTAAGAAGTTTGGACTGTGTGTGTGTCCGGGCACACATTAGGGTACTTATGGGGTAGGGGGCGTGGCCTAAGACAATAGAAGACAATGGAACTTATTCCGTACCCCGTAAGCCTATTGTGTCTTACGGGGTATTTCCTTTGATCTTTTATATAGCAAGTACCCCCTAAGGTCCGAAATGTAAGTTCGTACGTGTGTGTGTCCATGGGTCAGGTTAAGAAGTTTGGACTGTGTGTCCGTCCATGTGTGTGTCCATGGGACTGTGTGTCCGTCCGTGTGTGTGTTCATGGGTCCGGTTAAGAAGTTTGGACTGTGTGTCCATCCGTGTGTGTGTCCATGGGTCTGGTTAAGAAGTTTGGACTGTGTGTCCGTCCATGTGTGTGTCCATGGGTCAGGTTAAGAAGTTTGGACTGTGTGTCCATCCATGTGTGTGTCCATGGGTCTGGTTAAGAAGATTGGACTGTGTGTCCGTCCATGTGTGTGTCCATGGGTCTGGTTAAGAAGATTGGACTGTGTGTCCAAACTGCCACCGGGGGCATTTGTGTGCCGGCAGACCACATTGTTTTGTTCATTACACTGCGAAAGCCAACTTTGTGCAATAAAAACAGAGCTCCAGATAAGGTGCGTATTGGAGTATTTTACGTAGTTATTTTAGCGGAATACACATTCATTATCAAAAGTGGGAATACAAAATACTCACAGCAATGTGAAAATAAGCATTTATGTTCAAATTAAATAGTGAAAATAATGTAATAAAGTTGAAAACAGTGTTTGCTGTTTACCGCTCAAATACGTGATTTTTTCAATTTTTTCTATTTTGTATCATTTGTTCCCTATTTAATAGGAAGAAAATTAATAAAACATATCTGAAAGTAAAATATGCATTAAATTTGAAATCTGGGGGTATAATACTCTTTAGATACACAACTTATCTGGAGCGCTGAAAAAAGGTTTATATTTTGATTTCAGACGAGCTACAGTGTCATATGGTGGCTGAGGAAGGAGTGTATGGTGGGGAGGACTACCTGGATGAAATTAAGGCTGAGGGCTCGCTTGACTGTCAGCTGGCATGTCAGTACGACGAACAGTGTTCCTATGTCTCCTATCTGCCCATGGAGACAAATGCACGTTGTCTGCTGTATGGCGAGGGCCAATTTGACCGTACACCAGACAGATCGAGCACTTCGTGGCACCAGTACTGCCCAGGTAGGACACAGTAATTTAGTTTAACCCTTTCAACCCTAAATAACTGGAATAGAATGTGATATGTTAATTTATCGACCAATTAATTGTCACAAAATTATTTTCAAGCTTGTCAATTTATTAAAAAAGAGGGTGTGCACGTCTGAAGTAGCATTCACAGAATAATGCTGGTATCACAGAATATTGTAAATTATAAGGTTCGACCATGTCCAGCGGTGGGTAAACGTTTGCCGTGACATGAGGGAACTGTTTGAATCCCAAGGCCATCGGCCGCGGGTTCAAACAATTCCCGAGTACCATAGCAAACATTTACCCATAGCTAGACATGGGCGAACTTTATTGTTACATTTTTGTCAGAAATATCATGCAATTCAAGCATTTATGCAGTACTTTCAGTACTTTGATAATCTGCTCCATTCAAGCAGCTGATTTACTCCGGAGCTGCAGTACACGTCGCATGATACAACCGCATCAATTTCAAAAGTTCAGTGCGACCATTGTGAACTGATCTGGTGACGTAATGGTGCATTCTAGTAGCGTCATGAGACACATGCATTATGTAGGTGATGGCTTGGCCCCGAAATGAGCATTGTCTACAGCCATGGTCCAACAGCATGCGCTCTGAGCGGTGTCAAACAACGGTAGTCGTGTAACAATAGTCATTTGAAGGTTGTGTCAGTCACATGATCTGGCGCTGCCAACAGCAGATGCCAGGAAACCTGAGTTTCATAAAAGCAAAAAATTAACAAATGTGGCAGTGACTGGAGGAATAGGGATTTATATGGCTTTTGCGAACAGTGTAGATCCAGAACAACCTGTGCAGATTTCCATCAATGAAACACCCGTCATGCTTCTAACAAGCAAAATAGATCATTATCAGGCTACAGGAGCGTGCTATTTGATCAGGAGCTACAATGGTCACAAATCCCATATGCCCGATTTCTCGAGTCACATCCCCACATATGTTCCCCAGGGGAGTAATGGGGAGAATTAGTCTATTAGGCTGATTTTAGAGTCTAACCCTTCATCACCTGTTAGAGTTTTACTCTACCGGGGACGACTTCGTACGACTAAAATGTTCGTAGGTGCAAAATTATGATAGTCTGTAAATTTCACATTAATAACGTTTTCTTGTAAACAATTATTGGATTCACATTTATTGATCATAGGCTGCAGATGCAGCCTATGCTCAATAAATGTAAATCCATCAATTGAAATTTCCAGACAAACCTAAATTTGCACTTTAGTCATACGAAGTGTAGTGAAACGGCCCCTAGATTCTACATTCTTAGGATTTCTGTTATTATATCAAGCAGATAACCTTGGGCAATTTGAGAAATCCAAGATGGCCACCAAGATTGCCGTCTATAACCATAGAAAAGTAACATAGTAAATACATTAGGAATATAATATAGGCCACCAATCTGTTCTTCAAAATTGTTATAGACATTAAAGGCCCTGAACGTCTCAGTATTACAATTTTCCGATTTTTTCAAACACAAAAACATGTTTGGCAACTGATTTAGTACACAAAATTAACATATACTGCCTAATAGATACATCTCAAGTCTTGAAATTTACATCTTAATCGCAATGTGAAGACAACAAAAACTTGTTTTGTGTACCACTCAGTGCAAAATGTCAATATTGACAAATTAATTTCTGTAACCCAACGGCTTCGGCTCGGAAGCGAGTCGATAAACTCCGGCTATCGGAATTCATCGGCCGCGAATCAGGGAGTTGAGCAGTTGACCCGAGCGTCTATCGGAAAATCGATCGGACTTTGAACACGCACCTGCTGTTTGTTTATCAACAAATATTGATATTTTCATCGACTACAAACTCATTTTTGTACCAAAATGAATGCAAACAGTTTCAAAGTGTGTGTAAATAGAAACCTGTTGGATTTATGTGTGGGGAAACCCAATAGGAGGCCAAATTCGGCAACTTGAGCCGTATATGGGGCTTTAAACCATTACCATGTTGAATTAAAAAATAATATCCGCTATTTATTTTCTATTGTCAATTTTTCTCATCAAAAACATGAGTTGACAGCAGTTTAGAATCATTTCCAGTGGAAATGATTCTGAAGTGCTGCCAAACCATGTTTTATTTAGACAAGACAAAATATGAAACAACAGCAGACGACAATTTCCGTTTCCCACATTCTAAGGGTTAATGAAGTTGACATGTCTATGTTTTCCAGAGGAAGAAGAAGTGTCATGCACGGTGACGATGACCACTGGATATTCAGGTGGCGAGGACTATTATCGCTCGTTTGATGTTCCATCGCAATCCACGTGTCAAACAGCTTGTCTCATTGACCGGTTCTGTCATCACTTTGTGTTTTCGACCTTGCCCACGGCGTCCCATTGCCTGCTGTATAAGGAGGGAGATTACGTACAGAGTAGCGATGATAATGCCCTGGTTGGGACAAAACAGTGTCCAGGTATGGTTGTAGCTATAAAATATTCGCGAAAAGTCTGTATGGGGCTTATTGCATAAATTACCAGTGTAGTCCGGATCAGCCTGCACATATGTGCAATGTCATCATTACATTGTTCATCTTCAATATTCCATCAGTGAAAGATAAACCAGGGGCCCTTTTCACTAAACTTTGTACGACTTTAAGCCCCATTTTTAGCTCGACTATTCGAAGAATAGTTAGAGCTTATGTTGTCACCCCAGCGTCGGCGTCGCCATCACCGTCATCTCCTAGTGATGTACATCAATAACCCCTGAGGGCTGTTCCAGTAAAACATCATGGGGGGGGGGGGGGGGGGGGGGGAAGAAGATGCCACTTTTGAATTTGGGTAACCTACCATAGATGCAAATTAATGTATTTGACACCCACCCATAGATGCGATTTCCCTGGGAAACCACCCACCCATATATGCAATTTAAATTAACACATTATTTTATCAATGTAATTCTCCGGGACACGTAATTTGCGTGTTTGTAACAAAAAAAACTCACGCACAATGTGATGTATCAGGAGCCGTAGCTGCATTGAACACGTGAATCGCCGAATATTTTGCCTATTTGTATATCCAAATCGTGTTAAATTTGTAACATGACTATTGTCAGAAATCGTGTTAAATTTGCGATTCTTTCCCAAATTAGACCCAAAATGGACGATTTTTTTTTTTTTGATTTTTTTTTTTTTTTTATGGACGCATACCTCCTTTTATCTCACCGATGTGAATGTGCAGCTGATCACGTTTGCACATTTCGTAAATTAATCCGAGCAAACTTGGAATAACATCAATTATTGGTCCCAGTAACAAAGCAGTGCTAATTGTTATGTGCTCGATTTCATTTTTCCGGCATGCGTTCGCGCTCACCATTGGTGG